>CAODLS010068819.1:0-34213 GCA_948243855.1 Flueggea neowawraea | reverse complement strand
AAACCTAAACCTTAATATACATGATCATACCGAAAACATTAGGAAAGAGAGGATTAGAACCCAATCTTACCTCAAGAAATCCAAAGGAAGTGCTGAGGAACAACTTGAGAGAGATTGGAGGCGTCTGAGATGAGTGGATCGGAAGAAATGACAACTTAAGGTTGGTTTCGGGTCTTTAAAGACGAAGAACACCGACACGTCGTTCCACTTTTACCCAGATAACTCGAGTTGCACAATGATTAACTCAAGTTATATGGACCTCACCTAACTCGAGTTACTATTCTGGATAACTCGAGTTATATAAGAGTCACACAACTCGAGTTACCTCTAACTCTAACTCAAGATATCCACTCTCCAGACTTGCTACTCAAGGTTCCAAAACACAAATCTTAGATGCTCATCAACATTATCGACTAGAACTCCAATCGCTATAGGAAATATAGCTAAAACGGGCGGAATATTACACAAATGATGTAAAAGAGAATATATTTTTACATGCTCTTATATATTTTTGAAATTGCATTGCTTCCTCTGACTATGTGCTAAATAAATCAAATAAACTTTGTGGTACATTATTTGAGGTGAGTTTAATTTGACCGTTAAAGCAACATAAAGTTGGTGGCTGATGCTCAAACATATGTGCTCCACAATGAATACAATATGGGATTCTTCATATGAATTTCACATAAAAAATGGATTCTTTGTTTTTTTTTTGGACTATTGGCATCTCTTTTTTTCAATAGTTTTTTAATATATAGTCTTTTTTCATAATCATTTAACTCATTGTATTTTTTTCCTCTTCCTTGTATACTCAATCGAATAAACTGCATGTTCCGAAAAAAAAATAGAATTTGTTAAAATTATATACAAAAGAAAGTAAGATTAAAAATATGGAGTCAATAACAAATTATTCTCTAAAGAAAGACACGTACCACATTGATCACATCAATTTAAATTACAATGTGTTCAATAACAAATTCTTTTTTATATAGAATTGGTCAAATAAATATCATAAATGGATTTTATTAAATGTAATTACCTCAAATGGGCTGACCAGTAACCACCACAGGTGGATGAAACCCTTAGAAGTAATAATATGGAATTCAAACTCATGAAATCTTTGTGTATATTCTTAGTTTTCAACTATACAAAACAAAAATCACGTTTGGAATTAAAAATCAAATAAAATATAAAACTTAAAATTGTATTACAGAAAGTAAAAAATCACGTTTGTGAATGAACAATTAAATAAAATAACTCACAGGATTGCCAAGTAAATTTGAACTTGTAACAACCCTAAAATATACAAAGGTCAAAACGAAACAAAAATAAATAAAACTAAGGCGTGAACAAGTTCCTTGAGCCATTAAGCCAAAAATAAAAATTCTTAACCGTGAATTGACCATTAGCTGAATATGGCCGGATGCAGACATCATTTGGCTGCTTCAAAAACTGAACTGCTTCCTCAGCTTGCTTAACATCCACCCGCAAAGTAGATGGAAGAGACCAGTGGCCTTCCACAACATAGTCTTGAACACTCTCCGTTAAATTCGTAGCCGAGAGACCCAGACATTGCGCAACCATAGGTTGCAGCCATTGGTTAGTCCAGAAATTCAATGGTGAAGTCTTTGTGATTAACCAACGTGAATGCTCTAGTAAAATCCCATACACATGCCTCAAAGATGACCAAATGAAGAGCAAAAATAAGATGTCCTAGGGATGCCTGACTGTAGCAAAAACCGAGCCTCCATCACCTCTAAAGCAGTACCAGGCCTTGTCAGAAATTGACAGCCAACCCTCCTCACATAGCTTTATTAAGCAAATCAATATCTTTTAGGCCAATACCCCCATCCCAAATTGAAGTACAACAAACTGACCATGGAACCTGAACAAGCTTTTGTTTTGCAGTGGACCCCGTCCAAACAAAATTTTTTATCTGTCTGGTAAGTGTACTGAGAATCTGTTTAGGCCATCTATAGACTGCAAAAGATGGGAGTAACAAACTGTGGATGACCGAAGTAACCAAAGCAACCCTCCCATCCATTGAAAGTGAGGCTCCTTTCCAAGCACTGAACTTACTAACAATGCAATCTGCTAATGGCTGTAAATATTTCTTCCTAGGGGCACCAGAAAATAGAGGAACACCCAAATAAGTGAAAGGCACCACTCCCCTCTTGAGACTAGTCCCATCAATCATGTTATTCACCTGTCGTGCAGTAACACTCTTCCCAAAGAAGACAATCAATTTTTCCCAATTAACCACTTGCCCATAAAACTTTCCATAGAGATCAAACAAGTCAAAAATTGCCCGCATATTTTTCATAGTGGCCTTAGCAAAGAGAAGTACATCGTCAGCATAAAAGAGATGAGAGGCAAACCTGGATCCTTTAGAATAATCCATGGGTAGTAGAGTACCATTCATAACAAGAGACGAAATGTACCTACTTAAAAATTCCTCCGCAAGGCAAAACACATGTGGCGAGAGGGGATCACCCTGTCAGACTCCCTATGAGCAACCAAAGTAACCTCGGTTTTGGCCATTGAGAGAAATAGACAGATGAGCAGTGGAGAACAATTCAAGAATGAGATCTTGAAACTTTAGAGAGAATCCAAAAGCATCCAAAACCTCAAATAAAAAATGGCCAATTCATCGTATCAAATGCCTTTCTAATATCAATTTTTAACACCATATTATCTCCAAAGCATTTTTTGTCAAGCAAATTAACTCCCTTCGAAGCCAAAGCAATACAATCAGCAATACGTTGGCCCTTGATAAAGCCTAACTGCTAGGGTGAGATTATTCGAGCAGCCACAATAGATAGCCAATCGGCGAAGATTTTGGTGATTATGTTGTAACAGGAATTACTCAACACAATTGGACGATATTGGTCAACTAATATGGCCTCCTTAACCTTCAGAAGAAGAATCATGAGACTAGAATTCCAACCTGGTGCTATCTGCCCATTAGAAAAAAAACAGTTGAACAGCAGAACAAAGGTCTGCCTGAACAATATCCCAATACTCCTGATAGAAAGCCCTGGTAAAACCATCAGGACCCGGAGCACTTGATGAGTCCATGCTAAATACAACAAGTCTAATATCCTCACTAGTAGGGGTAGCCACCAAAACTTCATTCTCAGTAGAACTAACAGTGAAACAACTTGTTTGACAATAGATAAATCTGCACCATGAGAATTAGCTTTAAATAAATTACCATAATAGTCCACAATATGATCCGAAATAATACCTGACTCATCTACTAAGAGATCACCAATCTGCATAACTGACATGTTGGCTAAGGGCCTTCTCACGGCGTGAACTCGTTGGAAAAAAACTCGTGTTTTTGTCACCACTTTTAAGCCACCAGACTCTGCTTTTCTCTTTATAATAAACCTTTTTTTGCTGCTAGTAGCGCTCGAGATCGGCATGAGCCTGAAGTTCCTCAACAGAAAGAGTTTCGAACAAACCCTCTATTGAAATTCTGGTTTGAATGTCCAGCAATTGGGACTCAGCCATGGAGATATTAGTCTCTAGATTTCCAAACACCTACTTGTTCCAAACCTGAAGAGCACTGCGAAGCCTCTTCAACTTTGCAGTAATCAATAAAATGGTGGCAAGTTAATACCCAGTGCCATCCAGTTCTCCCTAATAAAATCCCGAAGCCCAGAGTGAGACAACCACATGGATTGAAACCTAAAACGAGAAGGAGGATTCGAGTTCAGCTTTTCACAAGATAAAAGTAAAAGAGAATAGTCAGAGTTATGCCTAGCCATAGCCACACAAGAGATCGAATTCCAAATACCAAGGAAGTGAGAATTAACCAGGACCCTGTCAAGCAAGCTCTCAACCCTCGCCGGCCCACCCCTACAGTTACACCAGGTAAATTGCAAATCGTGATGAGGAAACTGCAACAGATTATTCATATCAATAAAATGATTAAACTCCCTACAAGGCAAAGATGTTGACGACCGTCTCGTTTTCTCATGAGCACCCCTTAGAGCATTGAAATCCCCCATGACCACCCAATTAGCAGGAGAAGAAGAAAACATAGCCAACTCATCCCAAAGCTGCACTCTGCGATTATGCCACACACTCGCATAAACAAAGGTGAATTTAACCACAACATTTAACAAGCAAAAATCAAACGAAACTTGTTGGTTTGAGATAAAAAAGTAGATGGGTCGACATAGTCCCTGTGTATGAAACCCAAAGAGTGGATGGATCCTCAACCAACCTCATTCCCAATGAATCCCAAAACTGAGAGGGAATACTTTCAAGAACAACAAACGATTTTGAAATGCAAAGAATGGCTAGTCTGTTTGAAGACCATATGTTATACAAAGACCGTTGGGTCTCCACATTACCGAGACCCCTGTAATTCCAAAACAAAACCTTCATTGATAATGAGAAGGTGGTTTAGTCAATCTCTGAGAGAGTCTTGGTTTAATCCCGGTCTGTTCTTTGGCCACATTGTTATTTTTTTTTTTTGCGTAAGGGAGTGATCCATTCCCCCTCCTTAGCTTCAGCTTCGGCTGCCCAAGAAGTCAGAGGCGAGCCATCAATGTTTGAGACCATATCAGCATATGGGCTTTGCTCAGGCCGTGTTTCAGAAGGCAAAATAGCACCCTCAGCCATAGGTGACAATTCAGCAGAAGGATTAACCTCGGCCATAGGTGGCAAAATTAGAGCTCCAGCCTCGACCAAAGAAGGATTCTCAGCCGGCTAGTCATGAGGGGATCGCATAACTTGTTGAGTATCTGTCATTATGTCCAAGTCGGAACGTAGTGCTTGGAAAGCATTGTGTAGTGGAACCTCTGAAGCTTTTGCTACCCAATCTTTTATGGGATCCTACTGTTTGGAAACATTTGTCTTGACTGGAGGCTTAGCTTTTTGAGTTTTCGCAGCCTTGTTATGGTAGCAAGAAATGGAGGTGTGACCTATACTGTGACAAGTTGAGCAAAAGTCTGGTAAGCTTTCATAAACCACTTCAACAAATAAGCTCTTACCCATTTTTTCAAGCATCAACACATGTGGAAGCTTCGTAGCCAAATCAATTTCAACGAGGACTCATGTGAAGTGGCCCAAGTCACCAGTGAGAGTGGTGTTGTCAATCCGCAATGGAGACCCAACACCTTTAGCAATATCGACAAGCAATTGTGGATGGCAGTAATTCCATGGAAGTTTATAGAAACACACCCAAACCTGAGAAGTTGTAATTCTCTGTGCATCTGGATCAAAATCTAGAGTCCACTGCTGAAACTGAATAATGCCAGGCTTCAAAGCAATGGGTTCTCAGCTGAGTAGAGCATTCTTTTCATCCTGTGTCTGTAGAAATATATGATAATATCCCCTACCAATGGAAATTAATCGCCAATCCTTGAAACCCCAAAGAGAAGTTAATTTTGTCTTCAAATCTGTAACTCTCCACGGTGATTCTCCGCTGGCCAGAATCACCCTGCTCATTGATTAAAATGGAGACATATCCTCCTTTGTGATTCGGCTTGATTGAAGCTGGAGGAAGAACCATGGTTGAACCCTTCACCACAGACGCAAAAGATGACCTGGGGGATTGGGCGGTGGCACAACAATGACATAAGAGACAGATAAGGGAGAAGAGGTTTTGTCAAGGAGGACGACGATGCAATTGCAGAAGAGACAAATGGATGGAGAGACTGTTGGGGCACATAGGATGAACTGCAATTGTTTCATAATTTGGGTATTGTGGGCATTCATCGGACAGCTCCTAAAATCATCTTTGTGGTGTGGCATCATCCTCCGGTCAATTGGGTTAAAGTTAACACAGATGGTTCAACTTTTGGTGCCCTTGGTCCTTTAGGTTCAGGCAGGATTTTTCGAAACACTCGAGGTTTTTCTAAAGGAGCTTTTGCATTTACTACTGGTGAGTATTTTGCCTTTGTTGCAGAATTAAAAGCCGCCACGTTTGCCATTAGAAAAGATGCTGAATATAGATGGAATAATTTATGGCTAGAAAGTGACTCCTCTTATGTAGTGCATATGCTCAAAGCACGTTCAACAGAGGTGCCTTGGTGATCTCGTTTAGAGTGGTCTACTTGCTTATGTCAACTTTCTGGTATGACTTTCATTGTCTCTCATGTTTATAGAGAGGGTAACCGGGTCGCTGATGCGCTTGCTACTTATGGAGCCAATCATGCTGGTTTTCATTGGTGGGCTAGCTTTTCAGATTTCTGTAATAGTCTAGTCTATGATGATTTCTCATGTAAGGAGTGCTACCATTTTAGGTAGCCTCTGTTTTCTTTAATGAGCTATTTGTACTGATTTTCATTTCTCATTAATTATATTTGGAGCTCGGGAATGTGATGCAGGTGTTAATGGGTGCCAACCGAGTTGGGATGCCACGGTGCACCACTGATTCTTCAGCCTTCAACTCAATTTTCGATATTGAATATTTATATAAGATATATAAATATTTTCTGCAAAACGATTTATTTATCAGAAACAAAAAAAAATTAATAATCACATAAGCCGGATTATTAATTAGCCAACCATTAATTACTTCAATTTCCAGAAATAATCTAGACATAGCAGAAACATATAATTTAGAAGACACAACCTATGTGTCTGAAGCTGCTATTTCACTCACTTTGTGTCCAATGCTGATACTTCAGTCAAGCCCCACTAGGTGGCTGGTCGTGGTGACAAAAACAGGAAGCTGAAACAGATACATACATAATAATATCAGAAGATGATGTTGGTACTCTGGCGGTACCGAATTCATGATATACATATGTAGATGTAGACACTCGCTCGACGACAAAAATCCTATTTAATTCTAAGATCTAACATCGAAACCTTAAAAATTGGAACCTATGCAAAATTCTAGTTGAGTCCTTCAAATTTTACAAAATTAACTTTTTGTCCTTGGGGCTGGCAAATTACAGATTGGTCCTCAAATTTTTAAAAAATGATTAATCAATCCCAAAATATTCTCAAATTACTAAACAGTCCTACAAGAAGTCAAAATTTCCAAATTAGTCCCCTAACTCTCAAAAATTGCAAATCAATCCCTAAAATGCTAAATATCATATTTGGTCCTCAATATGCTCAGAATTTTGTAAAATTACAGTTTTGGTCATTTCGGCAGAAAATTACACCAAAACATCCCAAATCTCAAACCGACCGAAACCAGCATTCTAACCTACCCATATTGCCTGTAATCACTCATCTAAATATGAATCTAACACCCATTTTATCAAACAACATCAAAAGACCACATTTTTCCATTAAACCCGAATTTACACATCAAAAAATCAACATACATCCATTCTTCTCCAAAACACCAAACCAATCATAATTTCGGACTCCCTTAGGCTAGATACAACAACAAACAACAATAAGATAACCCACATTCATCAAGAACAAGTTCAAATCCGAAGCCCTAGCTCAAAGAAAACCATTTTCGTTCAACAAGCCTTCTACATAAATAAATGCATAAAATGGAAGGAGAAACCAAGATAGATTGATGATCTTACCTCAAGGATGGAAGGGAAATGAATAGGTCAAGAGAGGTGAAGAAAATGGAGGAAGACAAAGAAGAGTCGGGGTAAGGGGTTTTGTAAACGCAGCAGACCAAAACGTAGCATTTTGGGGTGTTTTTAACTGGAGAGACGTGCGTGTCTCACCCTGGTTAAGCTGAGATGCGTGTCCCACCCCCTGGGTGAGACAGACGCACGTTTTGTGACCTAACAGACGTTTTTGAAGCTGAAATTTCACGAAACGACTTCTCCCACTTAAACCGATCAAATTCCATCGATACCCAAATACTCCAAACACTCTAAAACATCATTTAAACATCCATGATCTTCAAACGATATTCCAAAAATTTCCAAAGATACGATTGGTCTAGGTTGGAAAACTACAGAAATTCTATTAGAAACGGATGGGGTATTACAAAAACCAAACAAGATCTCCATAATAAAGTCTCACTCAACAGTGTCAAAAGCTAGTCTAATATCAATCTTCAAAGCCATGTTACCACCAAAAGTTTGCTTTTCAAGTAGGTTTATGCCCTCCGAAGCCAATGCAGTACAATCAGAGATATGGCAGTTCTTCAAGAAGCCAAACTGATTTGGCGATATAATTCTTGTTGCAATTACCCCAAGTCTATCCGCTAAAATACTAGTTATAATCTTGAGCACAAGATTGCTCAAGACAATAGGATGAAAGGCTGAAATTGTGTCTGCCTCTAGGCTCTTGGGAATGAGAATGAGATTACTAAAGTTGAGTCCAGCAAGCATAAGACCATTATCAAAGAAATATCGGACATCAGCACATACCTCACCATGAGCAATGTCTCAAAAAGTTTTGTAGAATATACCAGAGAACCTAATGTGCCCCAGAGCACTCTCAACATCCATGGAAAAAATAGTTAACTTGATTTCATCAAAAGTGGGAGGACACAACAAATTATCATTCTCTTCACAGGTCACCAATCTAGGGATAATATCATCCACTATTGAGAAATCCTTGTCATGACTCTCCTCAGGCAAAAATAAATTAATAAAATAAGAAATACCATGAGCTTGAAGAACATCGTGATCATGGGACAAATGATCATCAATAATCAATTTGTTAATCAAGCTTTTAACCTTTCCCAGAGCTATAGTGCTATGAAAAAAAGATGAATTTCGATCCCCACTATATAGCCAACGAATTATGGTTTTACTCGTAAGGAAGACTTCTTTTTGAATTAGAAATTATTCTAGCTTTTCATGGGTATTTACCTCATGCTTATGGAGCACCTTTGACAATCCATGTACGACAATATCCTTTTGCGTCCTCATCAACTCACTATCAGCAACAACAATGTTTTGATCTACATTCCCAAATACGTTTTTATTCCACATGTTTAAAATGTGTCTTAGACTGCGAAGCTTGATACACAAAACATGCATAGGATTACTTGTGAAACAATTTGAATTCTAGTTGGCAATAATAAGACTTTTGAGCCTTGAATGACTATGAACCTTCAGTTTACAAGACTGACGCTCTACCACTGAGCTATAATGGCTTAGTGATACATTTTATACCCATTGTGAGTGTGGATTGTTGACTGACTATAAATTTTTTATGGTCATTGTTGGCTTTCCTCTTTGTATTTTAATTGGGACTTAAAATATTTATTTATATTTAATTTGGTAGGTTGTTGTATACAAAAATAGAATGGAAAATTTTTTTCAAAAAGGCTTAGAAGTTAAATTGAGTCATCTAGTGTTGGGCAACCCTCACAAACTTCGAACGAGAAGTTTTTGAATAAAAATGTTGAAGTGGAAATTAATTCGTACGATTAATGAATATGATATTGTTTTTTATCATAAATTACGTAAGCCAATTGATAGTTTTAATGTAAATATTTGAGACCACATACGAAGAGAATACATATCTAAAAGTCCTTGTCAACCATATGATCATATTTTTTCGAAGAAGTATGGAAAAGATAATAAGGCTTTCAGGGATGCTCGGTTTAAGGAATTTGATTGGTTGGAGTATAGTGTATCAAAGGATGCTGCTTATCGCTTTTGGAGTTTTCTTTTCAAGCATGGTGTTTCTGCGTCAAGGGATGAAGCCTTTACAAAAAAAAAGTGGATTTTCCAATTGGAAAAAAGACAACAGAGATATTGAGAGACCATGTTGGTTCAACTAGTAGTTGCACAACAAAGAAATAATAGAATTTGAGAGTTTTAAAAATAAAAAATGGAGTGACTTATATTGTTGGAGTAAAAAATCTAAAAAAAAGAAGAAGCTTATAGCATTCGTTTGACTGTAACTCTTGATATCATTTGTTTTCTTTTGTATCAAGGTATGACTTTTAGGAGACATAATGAGTCATCCAATTTATTAAATAGGGGAAATTTTCTGGAGTTTCTACACTAGTTTAGCGAACAAAATGAAGAGTTTTGTAGAGTTGTTTTGAAGAATGCTCTTGGAAACAATCGAATGACCTCTCCGCCAATTCAGGAGGGTATGATTAATGTGTGCGTTGTTGAAATGGTATTCGTATAACACATATTCATATGAATCATGGCATACAACAATATTTACATAAATACAAAAAGAATTTACAACGTCATTCAAGATAGAACTATTAAAAATCATAAGCATTAAAAGTGAATTATATATTACAAGCTAAGTTTGATGGACAAAACTACTATGCATAATGAGGTGTGCGATTCTCATCCTTTAACTCCATCTATATGCACACGTGGTATGGAGAGATATAGTGTTCATGACATCTCGACCTCTGTCACATTGTTATATGTACAAGTCTAAACATTGGCTCAAAAGCTAACCTGCTAGTACTTAGGAAAAAATTTGTTCTTTATATGATTCACAACTCAATGTGGAACCCAACATATATCAAACATTATGTAAAGGTACAATATATGCAAGCAATCCAATAAGTAACAATTCTCTAGATATAATAAGTACATATCCAATGCAAGTTCATTTAATTCGGTGATGGCCCAACATGTCCAGTATTGTCAATATAAACAATCTCAAGGATCTTTCAAATAACAATAGAAGAGACCTAAAAGTCTAGCCGCATCCGATATAATTGGCCAGTAGGTCTGATCAAATAAATCAAATAAATTGTTGGCCAGACTAATATAATGGAACGGATTCTAGTGGTGGCTCTTATTAGTCTTACCCCACATAGCACTTAGTTCTATTTACCTTCTCATATAACCAATATTTTTTATAGAATTGCATATACCTGAACATATTGGCCATACCATTTATTTTAAGCCATATGAAATCAAATGCATAACATATACACAATGTAGCTCAATAACATTTTTAATTACTCGTATATTGTGTTGAGCATATCATCATCAATATTCAAGTGTGTATCATATAATAATTCACCAATAGCACATAATTAGATCATGAACAATAACCAACCAATATCAATAATTCCGCGTATCTCATATAAGTTCACAACAATAACAATATATAAGACAATATACAAATAAAGCACGTAGAGCATGTAATGGGTTCCCTCATAAGACAAAGCAAGTTCAAATCTCTTAGCTCGACTCTAAAGCCTCCTCGCTGCCCTTCTCACCTAATGCACATATTCACATGGTTTCCTTTTAATACAGAATGCATATGTACTATTATTTGCATGCGATGCTCGAATGATGCATGTTTCAATGTCGTCACTTCTAATATGTACTTATACATGCAATTTTGTGTGAATTAAGACACTCCCATAAGTTTCTGTCCATTCTAAATAAGCAATAATATTCTAGGTAGTTAACAAAATGCAAAATAAGGCAAATGTACACTTTGGAAAGTTCATTTTGTTCTATCAAGTTGACAACCCAAACTTACACATTTTGTTCTAAAATTTACTCCATATATAAAACACATATAATGGTTTATGTACACCAAATTTAAAACTCCACATCGCTCAAATGAGGTCTACACAAATTATCAACTATAGCTTCCATGCAAGATTTCCATATTAGACCTCCTTACACTTATTCATACCTACTGTCCATTATACTCATATGTAGGCTCTGAAACTTTACAGAGACAAACTAGACACACAAAATCAAAATAGGAAAGCAAATATAGACTGAAATCTAAACCCAAACATATCTATATTCCAACTCATATAAGTTTATGGCTATTTCATTCTCTAATACATTTATTCAACATTCAAACCTTTAAAGACATATTTTAATGAATATTAAACAGATAAGAATGGAGAAAATCACTTGGTTCCTAGGATGCAGTAAACGCGAAATCAACTTGTTATACGTTTTCTATGGAATTTCTAACCAAATATGTTCTTCTCTTCCTTTTTTCTCCTTTTTTCCCTTCTATTTTCTCTCAACTAGTGACTTGAGCACAAAATGATTATGCTATCCTTGTTTAAGTTCTAATTTTATCATGTTTTAGCTTAAACATGAGGTGGCAAGATATTTAAGGGGTCTAATAGAAAGTTTCCATGTTTCTCTTTTTCTTTGTACTTCTTTTCTTATGCTTTGTACACCTAAGCAGGCCTAAAACTGTAGAATTTTCAAGGTAAGCTAATGATACTTATTTATACAACTATATTGATGCAATTACGAAATCACCTATTTACCTCTCTTTCGTAATTGTTCGATTTTTGAACCCTAATTCTCCTGCCGATAAACCCTTTATCACTTGTAAATTTTTTTATTTCTAAATATTCTCCAACTATATGGACAAATGAGAATATGACGTATGTAATGTTAAATCAATGCACATATCCTATGTATATCAAATGTGATGCATGCTGATGTATATGTAATTTTGATCATGGAAGTGACATAACCCGATTCGATTGTACTCTTAGAATAATAGACAACGGCTAGGAGGCCTACTGCCAATCCACTCAATAAAGAAGTCCAAATGCAGAAGAATCAGATTGAGACTTTAATCCGAAAAAGGTGCTTAGATAGATTCATCCTCGTTGAGACATGGAGACGGGATTCGAGTGACCATCCAAGCAAGGCAGCGCCGTTTCAAGCACTTTTGTACCCCTAAGAAAAAATAATTTGGTGGCCCTTCTAATAATATACAAATATAATAATATTTTTTGAAAATTTATTTTTTAGTTTTTTAAGAGGCAAATCACTATTAATCAAATTTTTGCATTCAAGTTCATATAGCAAATTGATTTTTCTAAATTATAAGAGGCACAATTACTAATTAAATTTTGTACTAATTAATTCTTCAACTTATCATATCCGAATTCATATTTTTTAGTAGATATTTTAATAAAAAATACAAAAGAATTACATCACCTGATTTATATGCTCCTGATCTTTTCTTGTATAATTTTTTTCCGCCATTAAATTAATCCCACTTAGAAGGTAAATTTATATAAAAACAAAAATAATATCAAATAAGTATGGAACACACAAACTGTCAAAGAAAAAAGGGACGTAATATTTAGTAATAGAAACAGATCAACTGGCCTGATAACTTCATTTTCTAAGAAAATTTGGGAGTTATTTAGCAGGGTTTTCTCCTTCCTCGGTGTCAAAGTCTTAAGTGTGTAAAAACACCTTGTGTATTGAAGTTTTCTCCCTATAGGCTAGACGAATGCTTTAGTGGCTTGGTTGGTAATAAAATTTCTTGATTCATAAAAAACAAGGAAATTTGTGAATAAAATAAATACCAGTTAAAATTTTTTGGTGAATATATAATACTGGAAGATTAAGATGTCAAAAGAATAAAAAAACAGTACAATGCAAATAAACAGTAGAGTGCAAAACATAAAAAAAAAATGTTGATACGAAAAAAGTTTAGCAAAGTGGAGACTGGAGAGACTGCAAAACTGTTTGTCTATTTCAAACGAACGATAGACACAAACCCATGGGTTTTACGTAAGGTAAAGAATGTTGCAGGCCCCCTTTCTGTTTACTCTTAAGGCCTTTTAGTATTCTGTCAAGGGCTAATTACATGGTCCACCATTTTTTCTTTCTTAATCATGCGCGGACGCCGTTTCATTTTTGGTTTTTTTTTTGAATGAAACTTCTATCTTTTGGCACATCCTTTTTAATATCAGTGCACAATTTTTTGTATTCAGTCACTTCACTTGCTTTTTTTCCATTTCTCTCTCCTTTGATGCCTATACCTCTCTCTTCTGTTTCGCTTTTTATTTCTCTCTTTCCACCCGGATTGGTCTCTCTTTCTCCTTCTTTCACCTCTCTCATCTCGGTTTCTTCCCCCCTCGTGTCTCTCATCCGTCCTCGTCTCCTCTATCTGTATCGTTCTCTCTCTCTCTCTCTCATTGTCATCTCTGTACATCTTGCTCTCCATGTCCCATCTCGATCTCATCCTTGGTTCTGTTCTAGTCGATTCTCGCTCTCCTCCCTCTCATCTTCATTCCCCCTTGATAACCTCCTCATCATGTTTTCACTCTTCCCCTCTTTCTTCTCCTCCCTCTCCATGTATGTAACGTCCTGCCCATTTCATTGGTGTTCTGGGGTGTTTGAGTTGGTTTTTGATTTTGATTTGATGGTTGAACCATTGCTTTGGTGTTTTGGGTGATGAATTTAGGTTGATTTTGACCCTTTGATCTTGTTGGACGTTTGTTCGATCGAATGAGGTGTTTTCGGGTGAGAAAATTCGTATTTGTGGAGTACACGAGCATGGACACAGACAACCCTTATGACCATGTCTTGCTGCCAATGACCGTGTCCTAATTGGCTTGAGAAATGGACACAAATTTGTGTTCGTGTCCTATGGGAGTTTGCCAATGTCTTGGTGAATTGTCCGTGTCTTTTGGAAATCTCTCATTTGGGCATTACATGAGTAGAGACATTGTAATACCCCGTCGGATTCCGATAGGATCCATGTAGCCTTCTGGTGGACTTTGTGGTGAGTCTGGGTGTTTATTTGAGTCCGCGAATGTTGGTGTTGATGATTCTAAGTTAGGATTACCTTATAATTTGAGTTTTTCATGTTAAGAGCAAGTTCAAGGCTCACAATGTGCGTTGTAGACTTACTACTCGCGTTGATGGCTTGCTGGTTCAGAGGACCATTAGAGTTTCCTCGTCTGTTCGCGCGCTGAAGGTTCTATGCACATTGAAGCGTGTAATGGGCGTTGTATGTATGTAACGCGCGTTGATCATCGACTGGGTTTGAGAGTTTTGAATCTGGTTTTGAGAGGCATTCTATCTGTGTGCGCATTGTAGAACGTGTAACGCACGTTGATGCCATCTGTCTATATATTCCCCTCCTTGAACCCTATCGTCCGCCTCCACCGTTTTCACTCTTTCCCACTCTAAACCACTCCAAATCCATCCGAATCACTTCCCCAGTGTTCCTCAATCATTCCACAACATCTCTGGAGGTAAGATCGTGTTTCTAATCCCTTTTTTTCGTCAATTTCATGCATTAATCATATGATTCCAGTTTAGGCTGAATTTGAATGGGTTTCATATTTCGGACGATTCTGTGTTAATGGATGCTTAGGGTTGTTAGATTATGATTTTTTGAGGTTATATAAACATGATTCAAGCCTTGAATCAAGAGATTTGATGTTTTTTTGAATGGGCTAGGGTTAGGTTCGGATTTTGTGAAATCTTTGGAAATGTGGAGTTGTTTTTCAGAAACCAAGTATGGATTCGTATTCCTGAGGTTGATTAGGACCAATTTAAGTGGTTGAAATTGATTTCTATCGATTGAATCAAGATTTGGACTATTTGTGTAATTTTCCATTTGAGGACTGATAAACGCTTATTTATACATGTGGTGGTGTTTGATTATATATTGTTTTAAATATAAATTGCTCGCTTATCATATGTTTTGGTACTTTTATGGTTTGAATTGTGTTTTGTAGGTTTATTGATGATGAATTGATGAAATGGAACAAGAATGAGGCTGAATGGAGCAAGAATGACACGTTTGTCATGGTTTGGAGGAAGACATGACTTGAAGCTTTATTACACGGACATAAGTGATAAGACACGGGAAATAACCCGTGGTCGTGTAATGCAAGAATCTGTATTTTTCTGCAAATATAGCAAAACACTGTCTGGAGGGGAAAAGACACGGTTGTGTCCGAGGCCGTGTCTTTCCCAAAATACTTGTTTCATGCTATTTAAGTGGGTTTTGAAAGACCTAATGGGGGAGCCAACTTGGAGACACAAAATACACCTAGTTTGGGGTCAGAAAACTTGGGAACAAAAGCATCACACAACCCGCTTCAAGATCGAAGGATTGAATGATTCATCATGGGTTTTTCTTTCCTCTCTACTTTTCCTTTGTATCTTGTTGTTTATCTTTCGATTATTATGAACTAAATTCTCTATGCATCCAGATATGATGAACCCTAGATTGACTATGAGATTGTTGGATTTTGTTGTTCATTCAGTTTATTTATGGAATTGAGACTCAATTATGATTTATATTGTTCAATTGTTGAATTGATTGTTGCTAGCCTTTTGATTCCAATATTGATTCGTACATGATTAGTCGAGAGATTCTCTGTGTGATAGATCATTCATAATTGAGAGGAGTTGCATGCAAACCTAGAGATAGGTCAACATAAATCCTCCGAATTAGGGTCAAACCTAATAGTGAAATTCATGAATTGGTAAAGCAACGTTAGGTGTTTTAATTAAGAAGAGATTCAGATTAATCATCCTAGTCGTTAGACGTTAGCTAACTCGAGAGAGAGGTTAACATATCTAAGGAATTTTCACGGTCCAATTACTTGAATAACTATTTGAATAACGAGCCATTGTCACTTAGTTTAGTTTAGGGGGATTCAGTATCTAAGTGTCGTTTTCCACTAATTGCCTTTATCTTATTCATTGTGTTGTGTTTGTCCTTGAGTTGAGTTCCTTTATTTCTATTATTCAAAACATTAATTTGTCGGTTAGATAACAAAGTGAAGGCAAGTAACAAGTAATCGTAGTCTCTGTGGGATACGACACTCGGTACTCTTGTTCACTTACTATAGTCAATAGGTGCACTTGCCTTGAGTCTGTAGTTGTAGACGGACGCTACCAAGTTTTTGGCGCCGTTGTCGGGGACTAGGATATTAGGAAAGATTAAAATTTGTTAATTTAGCCATTTATTTTTCTTGTTTCTATTTAATTTATTGTGGTTTAATTATTTCGTTTTCTTTGCATTTTTCATTGTTATTTTGCTTTAAACTATCTTTTTGGAATTACGTTTGGATTTGTTGGTGTTGATAGTTGCAGGTTGTTGTTAGTACATGACCAGGGGAAATCCTTCTGAGTTAGTTGAAATAGATCCTGAGATTGAACGAACATCATTACAGGCGTTTAGAAATAGACTCGAGACAAGGTTGAGGAAATAGACAGAGCAAGAGAGATGGCAATGGAGCCGAATAATCAAGCTGGAGGAGGACAGCCCGTCGGTGGGGCAAGGGTAGTAAATCCATTGCGTCAGCCAATGACGATGTCAGATTATGCTAGACCAAATTTGATGGGGATTGAGTCTAGCATTGTGAGACTAGTTGTTGTAGCCAACAATTTTGAGATAAAGCTGAATGTTATTCAGGTGGTGCAACAGTTTGTGTAGTTTGATGGGTTACAGGATGAGGACCCAAATGCTCATTTGGCCAACTTTTTGGAGATATGTGACACATTCAAGATCAATAGGGCCACTAATGATGCAACAAGGTTAAGAGCATTTCCATTTTCACTCAGAGCTAGAGCAAATCAGTGGCTTAATTCTTTGCCAATGAGTTCGATTACTACTTAGGATCATATTGTAGAAAATGTTTTGCTGAAGTACTTTCCACCTGTCAAGACTGTCAAGTTGAGAAACAACATCTCTTCCTATGCACAGCTTGAGTCAGAATCTCTCTATGATACTTGGAAGATGTTCAAGGAATTATTGAGAAGATTTCCACATTATGGGTTACTGACATGGCTATAGGTTTAGAATTTTTACAATGGTTTGAACCACAATACTAGACAGATGATTGATGTTGTAGTAGGAGGTACCATTAATAACAAGACACCCAAGGCTGCTCAAGACTTGATAGAGGAGATGGCTATGAACAATTATCAGTGGCACACAACACGTTCTAAGCCAAGTAAGCCAGCTGGGGTGTACAATGTAGATGCAGTGACGACTCTAGCTATGCAAGTTGAGGCTCTGAGCAAGAAGATTGATGGACTATCTGTGGCACAACAAACATCTCTGGTAGGAGTGATGAGATGATTGAGGGCCAAGGGACCTAGAATTGTGTGGAATAGGTGAATTATATGGGTCATGGGAACAATCCTCAAAACAACCCCTACAGTTACACTTATAATTTAGGTGGAGGAATCACCCAAACTTCTCGTGGGGAGGTCAGAATCAACAACCACAATAGCTAGTAAAGCCAAATCTTGAGGAGCTAATGACTAAGTATGTGGAGGCCTCTGAAAATCGATTTACACAGATAAAGTCAAACTTTTTGGCTCAAGGGATGTTGATTCAAAACCAAGGAGCATCCTTCCACAACATGGAGAATCAGATTGGCGAAATAGCTCAGTTGCTTTCTGAAAGGAAACTGGGCTCCTTACCCAGCAACACTGAGACAAATCCTAAGGAGCGTGTACATGCCATCTTTGTTAGCAGGGAGGATGATTGTGTAGGGAAAGAGCACAAGATAGAGCCGAAAGTGGTGCTCCGTGAATACAAGCCTCAGATTCCTTATCCTGCATCACTTTTTAGGAGGGATCAAGTAAAGACTACCACTTCTGTTAGTGAGAAGCCAACCATCGAAATAGAGGATCCACAACATGTGGTCGAGACTAAAGAGGAAGAAGGACAGGAGAACATTAAAACAACACCTGAGCTACCTATGAAGCTAAAGGACTCAGGGAGTTTCTCTATCCCTCTTTATATTGGTAGTTTTCATGTTGGTAATGCATTGACTGATCTAGGAGCTAGTGTGAATGTGATGTCGTCTGATTTGTATGAGAAATTAAATTTGGGAGAACCTACACCAACTAGGGTGCTAGTGCAATTAGTTGATAAATCTTTTGTGCATCCTAGAGGCATAGTAGAAAGCATAATGGTTAGGGTTGGTAGTTTGGTGTTTCTTGTAGATTTTATGATCCTTGACATGAAGTGCAATCTAGAAACACCACTTATCCTAGGAAGACCATTTTTAGCAACCTTTAGGTCCATTATTGATGTGCATGATCGGTTGTTAACTCTTGGAGTCGGGACTAATCGTGTTAAAATTAAGGACTTTAAGGTTAAACACCATTTTGACTTACATCCTACTATGGAAAAGGTTGTTTTATCTGATGTGGTGCAGGTACCCATTGAGGAAGATTCAATTGACGCGCCCATGATTCAAGAAATAATGCCTAGAGTCAAGAAGAAGAGACGCAAGACTCGGGGGCGTAAAGTCAAAAAGGGGATGCTTGAGACATTGCACCAGAATGCCTACCCTAAGGCAAGGTGTCATTTCATATGGCGTGTTAAGAAAAAGGATGAGGATCAATGCAACGTGCTAGAATGTGGAGTTGGTGCGAATTCCTCGCATAATGCTGCGTACAAGCCCCCTTGATAGGTCTCACCCACCAACGTCCTGCTCATGACGTTAAAGAAGCGCTTCTTGGGAGGCAAACCAAGATTTGAACATTTTATTTGATTTATTATTTGGTGTTTTCAAACTTTGGTTTTAGTTTATATGTTTTGATATGCCTAACTTTCTAGATTTGATTGATGTTTGATGGTGTTTTGTGTTACAATTGAGTGAAATGCAAATTTTTTGTGAATTGAGGTTTTTTTAGGTGCTAAGATATGTTTTTGGAGCCATTGGAGTCACTCCGGGGCGTCCAAACTCGAGGTAAGACATTTGGGAAGTTGGAAGATCAAAATAGGTACGTTTTCGAGCGAAACAGTTGGTTACATGGCCTAAAACACAGCCGTGGCCACCAAACACAGTCTAGAACCTTTGAAACACGGCCTAGAGTGTCCTGAACGTGTCTTGAGTGTTTTGGCCATGTCTCACTCGTTTTGCATCCAATTTGATAATATTCGCCTTTTATCTTCATAACAACGTCCTCATTGATTCCCACTACTTTTCCTCTTTATTTTCTAGCACTTAAACACTTTGGTTTCATGTTTTATTATGTAATTGAATGTTAGATTCAAGGGCACATTATTTTTTTTTGTTTGTTTCATTTGTCGTTTGTTTTGTTGATGTTCTTTTGTGAGGCCCACTGCCATTTGCAAGGATCAAATCGCCAATCATCATGATCAACTTGTTTCAGGGAAATTCCAAAACTCTTTTGAATTATTTTCTTTCCCCTTGTTATCCTATTGTTGTGCTTGCTTGCTTTAATTTTATGCATTGGGGACACTGTACCGTTTAAGTATGGGGTAGAGGGTTTAAAATTCTTTTGATAAAGTTTTTGATATTATGGTTGTAGGATGTATGTTCTGTGATAATGTAGATAGGTTGAACAGTTGAGAATCTTTAGTATGCCTCTGTTACTGGGAGGTTAGAATTGCATTTCTTGAATCCACACTAGTTTGTAGCTTGTAATCAAAATTTTCATTTTGGTTTTCCCACCTTTATGACTCATTTTTAATGCAATGGTTAACTTTGGTTGAATTTGGGCATAATTATTAAATGCATGAATGAACAAAAAATGGGTTGCTCTTGACTTGCTTGAACCTAAACCGGGACAAGTAAATGGGGTTTGACACCTACTATGTTGTCTTAGACATGAGTATGCAAAACACTACCATGAGGGGTTGTGTTAGTAACTGGGAACACTCATCACCAATGAGCGATTTTTGCGTCAAACGGACTATTGTTTGTGGTGGAAACCAAAATAAGTGTAAAACAAGCACAAAGTCAAACTCGATATTTTCTGATTGTGTTTGTAGCAATGCAAGTCATTGAGAATGTTGAATCTTTATTAGTGTGCAAAGTTCAGTTTAATTGTTGCCCGAAGTGATAAATGTCATATATGTTAACTGAATTAATGAGTTAGAGGGGCGGGTGAAATCAAGTTGGTTAATTTGGCTATTGAGCTTGACTTGTGTGTGGTTCGGGGAGTCAATTCCAGTCAACTAGTACCCTATGCATAGTTTAGATTCTCCACTATCCAATTTGTTTTTGTTAGCACATAATGTGAAGTCACATGTCATTGCATTAAGAGCTTGGTTAAAATATTTTGTTCCCCTCATCTTACTTCTATGTTTGCTTGAGGACAATTAAAAGCTTAAGTGTGGGGTAGTTCGGTAAACGCATATTTATACATGTTGTGATGTTTGATTATATATTTTTTTAAAATATAAATTGTGTGTTTATCATATGTTTTGGTACTTTTATGGTTTGAATTGTGTTTTATAGGTTGATTGATGATGAATTGATGAAATGGAGCAAGAATTACATGTTTCTCATGGTTTGGAGGAAGACACTGCCTGGGGCTTTATTACACGGACATAAGTGCTAAGACATGGGAAATAACCCGTTGTCGTGTAATGCAAGAATCTGTACTTTTCTGGAAATATAGCAAAACACAGTCTGTAGGGAAAGACACGGTCGTTTCTTTCGCGGAATACTTGTTTCGTGCTATTTAAGTGGGTTTCAAAAGACCTAATGGGAGAGTCGACTTGGAGACACAAAAAAATCTAGTTTGGGGGTCAGAAAATATGGGAATAAAAGGACCACACAACCCGCTTCAAGATCGAAGGATTGAAGGATTCATCATGGGTTTTTCTTTCCTCTCTAGTTTTCCTTTGTATCTTGTTGTTTATCTTTCGATTATTATGAACTAAATTCTCTGTGCATCTAGATATGATGAACCCTAGATTGACTATGTGATTGTTGGATTTTGTTGTTCATTCAGTTTATTTATGGAATTGAGTCTCAATTGTGATTTATAATGTTCAATTGTTGAATTGATTGTTGCTAGCCTTTCAATTCCAATATTGATTCGTACATGAGTAGTCAAGAGATTCTCTGTGTGATAGATCATTCATAACTGAGAGGAGTTGCATGCAAATCTAGAGATAGGTCGACATAAATCCTCCGGATTAGGGTCAAACCTAATAGTTAAATTCACAAATCGGTAAAGCAACATTAGATGTTGTAGTTAGGAAGAGATTCCGATTAATCATCCTAGTCATTAGACGTTAGTTAACTCGAGAGAGAGGTTAACATATCGTAGGAATTTTCACGTTCCAGTTACCAAATAACTGTTTGAATAACGAGTCATTGTCACTTAGTTTGGTCTAGGGGGATTCAGTATCTAGGTGCCGTTTTCCATTGATTCCCTCTATCTTATTCATTGTGTTGTGTTTGTTCTCGAGTTGAGTTCCTTTATTTTTATTATTCAGAACATTAATTTATCAGTTAGATAACAAAGTGAAGGCGAGTAACTAGTAATCATAGTCTTTGTGGGGTACGACACTCGGTACTCAAGTCCACATACTATAGTCGATAGGTGGACTTGATTTGAGTCTGTGGTTGTAGACGAACGCTGCCAAGGATGAAATGTGATATTTGCCATTTAGGGAGCAAAATGTGATTTTACATTTGTGTGAGGATTAATTTAGATATTTTGAGATTCTATGAGGATTAATGTTATTTTGGGGAGTTGAGACCAAAATATTAAGTTGGGATATTTTTGGGACTAGCTGGTAATTTTCCAAAGTTCAGGGACTGAATTGTAATTTTACATCGAGGTGTAATATTGGAATTATCATGTGAGACTTTGCACCAAAATGGATTTTCGTGGTTTTTTGGAGTGTTTGTGTTTGCATATGCATTTGCACATATTTCGATAAAACCACAATACCATGTTTGATCTGTATGTATTATCTGTTCCAGCTTTGTTGGTTTATGAGGAGACCAGTCATTCACCAGTGGATCGAGCTCTGGATTATTGCTCGACGTCCAGGTGAGTGTGGTAGCACTTTAGACACGTAGGTTGTGTCCTCTAAATTTTGTATATATTTTTGTTGTGCTGAACTTGGCATGAAATTGGAATAATTAAAGGATTGGAACTCCTAAAATCTAATGTACGTGAAGACCTCTGTTGTAGAAACTCGGTTTTCACTAAAATTGTTTTTTGGTCTCTGAAATAAATATTAAGTTCAATATTTATTGTGATTTCTGAAATAAATGTTTGGGCTTTTGAGAATATATTTCGGAGAGAATATTTTATTTGAAATAATTGTTGTTTCTGAATACTAAATATTTTGTCTGAAAGTTTGTTATCATTTTTGAAAAAAATGATGTGCTCGTTCAATGTGGTGTTTATTTGAATACTTTGAATAAATGTTGAAATGTTTGGTGAAAACATTTTTTTTGGGCATCCAGCTACGAGGTAGCGTAGCCTTGATACACCTGTGTTGTATCATTTGTCTTAGTGGCTATACTTGCGCCTCAGTGCTATACTTGTGCCTTAGTGGCCTATACTCGCCTTTGTGGCTATACCATTGTGCCTTAGTGGCTAGTCTCTACCTTAGTGGTTGTTACCGAGTTTGGTTAACTCGATGCATATGAAGTCTGGTCCCTGTCTGAAAATGTTTTTGAATTATTGTCTGAAAATATTTTTCAACTACTTTCTGAAAATGTTTTGGAACTATCTCTAAAATACCTTGGTATCAATTCTCTGCAAATATCTTGATATTTAACTCTGAAAATATCTTGATATTTAACTCTAAAAATATTATGGTATTCAAGTTTGAAAATAAATTTGGAAATCATCTTTGAAATAAACTGAGTATTTATCTCTGAAAACATTTGAGTATTTTTCTCTAAAAAATTTTGGGAAGTGAACGAGAATTTTAGAAAGTAATTGAAAGGAAAACACTTAGGCCATTTTGGGATTTGAGAAAGATTAAATATGTTATTTAATTTCTTCATCTACTCAATTTTGATAATTGTTTGTTGTTTGCTCTGTATGCAAAAAGGATTACAAAGGGAATTTTGAACTAAGTTATCTATATATACGAGTGTGTGTATATATATATATATATATATATATTATTTGGATATATACGTGCATGTGGTAGTTTTCAAAAATGTTTTTAAAACCCTTTTGAGGAGTCTGTGCCACTCTATTGTGTTATCTGCTCACTAGGGAATCTTACCCCTTTTATTTTTCTTGTCTTTGTTCTACTCCACTTTTCAGGTGATATTGATCGCGGTCGTTTTGTTCTTCCGTGCTCAGTGAGTGCCCTATTGTTCGGGCTGAGTTTCTGTTATGTTAATTGTTCCACACCGGTAATGGGTTATAGATTTGTATATGTTAAATAATGTTTAACGTTTTATTTGAACTATTATTTACTATTTTTAAATGATAATTATATTTTAATACTATTCAAGAATATTGTTTTCAGAAAATTTATCTTGGTTAAACTGTTTTAATATGGTAAATAAGCTGACTAATAATATGAATTTGGGTAGTTTCTGTTCTCCGAGGCTTGTGCGAGATGAGTCAGGCTTCCATAGACGGTTCGCCTCACACGCCGGTCGCGGCCCGACTTTTGGTCGTGGCAAAGGTGGTATCACAGAGTTAGGTTCTGTATTGTCTGGTTTGGTTGTGGAGTTTAGGTATTTTGATCAAGTCAGTCTAATTGGCCTTTGTATATCTCTTTGAGTGTTTGTTCTGCATACTCTTCTGAGCATTTTCGTTGGTACTATGATAATAGTTTGTCTTCTGATATATGCATATGTGTTCCATTTGTCTGCTATCGTAGTGATGCTTTGACGTAATAGAAGACCTAGTAAGGCTGCTAAGCATCGGTCTGTTGAGGCCACCAGTCAGTCAGCAGCTGGTCAGCATGGTTCCCGTAGTGTGCCAAAGGCCCTAGCACCAGTACCTCAGCCTCAGCCACTGTGTCTGGCTCTACCTGAATGTTTCAATCATTTTGCTCGACTTATTGATCGCTTTGAGCATTTTGCTCCTGAATAGCCAGCCCGAGTTCAGCCAACAGTAGCTGCTCTGACAGTTGCACCTGTGGTGCCAGAGGTTGATGATGGTGCCCGTCTGATTAAGCTTTCAAAAGCTCGAACCACTGAGATTAAAGGCATGATGGGTGAAGACCCACAAGACTTTATCTTTGAAGTCGAGAATTGTTTTGATGCTTTGAACTACAACGATCAAATATGCATCATTTCTTTTAAGCGATCATGCAGTGGTGTGGTGGCAAGGTTTTAAGAAGCGAGGTGACATCACCTGGGAAGAGTTCAAAATGAGCTTGTACTTTCTGTTCTTCCCCGAAGTATCAGAGATAAGAAAACAGATGAGTTCAATGATTTTCATCAAGATCAGGGGATGTTTGTGTCTAAGTATGAGGAGAAGTTCAGAGATCTCAGTAGGTATATGCCAGAGAAGTGTCGTACCGATACGGCATTGGCGAGCCAATTTCAAAAGGGTATGTTGCCAGGGTATGCTAGGTTGATAACAACTATTGGATTGGAGATAGTGGAAAAGATTGTTGAGGCTACGAGAACCATTGAGTACGTTGATGAGAGACACCCAGAAGAAACTCTTAAAAAGAGTAGGACTGGAGGAATAGTGATCGGCTATCAAAGTCGGGGTCAGAGCAGTCAGTCTGGGCAAAGACACAGTTTCTCCTCAAAACGACAGGGACATTATGATAATTGTCAGAATGTAGGTGTAGTACAGTCGTGCCACGACCCATTGCGAGTTTGTGATCGGCGTACGAGGTGAACCGTCTGTGGGAGCCCGACCCATCTCGTACAAGCCTCAGAGATCAAAACATATTACCCAAACGATTCAGATTATAAAATATTTGTTAAAATATTTAATAATCGAAAACATATTGAATCAAATATATATAAATAAATATATCAAAAGTAAAAATGCAGAAGCCAGCGGAAATCATAAAAACACAAGCCCAAGTGGCAACCTGGTAACCAAACTACATCCCGATGCGAAGCTCTACAAAACAAAAGAAGAGCCCGGACAAATGGGAATCACTAACCAAAAGATGCCTCACTGGAGTCTGGATGCTAACAGCTGTCGAAGCCAAAAATCTATGAACCTGCTCAATAGGAATCACGTAAATAGAGAAACAAAGGGGGTCAGCGCCCAGTGAGGAATAACACTCCAGATCGCCTCATACGTGCCTCACAAAGACTGTTTTGAAAATAGTTTAAAACTACGCATGCAGATATAGTTTAAAACTACGCATGCAGATATAGTTTAATGTACATATATATATACACACATTATACATATGTAATAGCTTTTCAGAAAATCCTTTCGTAAAAGGTGTTCGCATACAAAGCAATCATAAACTCAAAGGCGTATAAAACGATTTTCGTTTTTAGGGTCAAAATACATATGCAAATATATGAGACCAAAGCAGAAGGTGTGCACATGGCACTAATAACAAAGTATGTGGACTCCGCCACAATCCATATCAAATCATGTGCAAGATCAGGACACATGGCTATCAGCAACCCTGATAAATAGGTTTTATCAAAGCGTTGGTATATAAAAGGTTGTGTTTTACCCCATAACAGTAGGTGTCCCATATTAGAAAACAAAAGCATACTATTATATAGTATCAAAATAGAGTATGCGAAAAAGCATAAAAAATATAGGAGAGATATATAGTACATATATAACAATTTCAAAGCAAAGTCCTGATTAATACACATAATCAATTTATCATTAGTCAGTCCTTAGATTATTCAAATTTTAGAATATGTGTTAAACACAACATAAAACATATACAGTTCGAGAGACAGCATATGTGTCTTAAGTTGCTATTCTCTCACATGGAAGTCAGAGTGCAAACACCCGTTAGGCCCCACTCGTCGGTGGTTGGTCTATCGGGCACGAACAGAAAGCTGAACAAAGCAAACATATATCAATAGATATATCAGAAGCAAACTCAAATGTGGTACTGTGGCAATACCAGATGCATGAAGTGCAGATGCAAATGCGAACTCTTGAAAGACCCCAAATGATCCATATCAGACGATAATCCATCATTTTGGATCCAAAATACAGAATCTACGTAAAATTACAGTTTGATCCTCGATCAGTGCAAAAGTACGCTTTAGTCTTCGGGACTTGACGATTTACAAAATAGTCCTCCGACTATACTAGGATAACTAACTAACTTTTCCAAGTAGTCAGAATGTTGAAACGAGTCCCCGAACTCTCAAAATTGACAAAATACAAAATTATAAAACTAGTCCCAAAGGACCCTATCTTATCGAGTAACAACATGGCTTACTCGAGTAAGACACCCCTCATCTTACTCGAGTAAGCCACCCATGGTCATTTGAGTAAGACAACCCACCTCTCACCCGAGTAAGACACTCTGGTCACTCGAGTGAGATGAAACTCCTCTTACTCGAGTAAGCAAAGCTCTTACTCAAGTAAGACGTAACCCAGACAAACCCAAAAATCGTTTAATATGATTTAATCGACCAAAATTAATACCAAACACCCACATTGACTCTAAACAAAACTCTGAAGATGAATCTAGGGTCAAAACTACCAAAACAACTTGGAATCACCCTAGATCGACAAAAAATGAAGCTAACCCTAACTCAACCAATTTATCATCAAATAAGATGATTCAAAGATGGAATCAGGTTCCCTTAACCTCAAACAACTTAGAGCTAACAACCATAGTCATCCATATACTCAGAGCCATCCCGAAAATGCAAATCCAAATGTAAACTCGGCCTAAAGCATGAATCCAAATATTTAAACATGAAATGGATGAAATAAATAGATTAGATACATAATCTTACCTCTAGGAATGAAATGGGAGCAATATACAGTAACAGGAACACGTTTTGCACAGATTTGAGTGAGAGAGAGACGAAAATGAGGTAGAGAAATGAAAGAGTCGGGTGAGGGTATTTATAGACCCCTTCCTAAAATAGTACCCTCACTTGAGTAACCGGCCTGCATCACTCGAGTGACACCCTATTTACTCGAGTAACACATCATGTTACTCGAGTAACACTTTTCCCAGGTGTTCTTCGTATTCATCTAAGAACACGGCTTACTCGATTAACACACATGCTTAATCGAGTAATCCACACCTTATATTACTTGAGTAACACACGAATGCTTACTCGAGTAACATCTCTCACAAACATAAATCCTCAACTCGACACTCACATCGATTAAGATTGAAATGGAACCAAATGAAAGACTACAGAGAGCCTTACCGGAATCCAACTGGGGTATTACAAGTCTGGCATACTTATCAGGTTTCAAAGTAGGAATTTGAGTGATAAAGGCACAAGTAGGGCCCCAATTCCTTGGTGTAGTAGGTGTGAGAGGAAACACCTCGGGCAGTGTGGCAAGAAAAAATGTAACTGCTACTTCTGTAGGAACTCGGGACACATGATAGCTGAATGTCCTCAGCAACTTGCTATCGAGTCCCAGATAGGACAACCTAGTACCTCAGGATCCTTTGAGGGTAGGTGACCAGGGGTCCTGTTCCTTTTTGCTATGGTAGCACAGTTCGAGGAAGTATATCCAAATTGTAACTATTTCTATTCATGAAACTTTTGCATATTTCTAAATGAACACTTTTGGAACTTCGGTGTACTTTTGTAATTCTCTGTATGAATGAACCTATATTATTTCTGTATGATTTGGCATATCTTTTGAATTTTAGTGAATTTCTGAATTCTACTGCATATGCTTCTTTGAACTCCCATATGTCTCTGAATATATATTGTTTGACTATGAATATGGTGTTGTACGTTCTATGGTACGTCACATTCTGTTGGCATGTTTGGCTAGTGATGTAGTCGTTAGAAATTCTTTGAAGCTTTGTCACTTCTAAGTAGCTATATCTTAGCTAATATGTATCCCATGGTTGCATGATTGTTGTAGTTAAGCTGGAGTTAGAAGTTGATATTAAGATATTAGACATGGAGAATGTGATGTTACCCTCAGTATAAATTGGGTTTTGACATGGTATGTCACTTGAATTGCTTTTGTATAGCGGGTGTGGTTTCAATTGCTAGATTAGTGCAAATCCTATTAGCACAATAATGTGTCAGTAGTTAGGACATAAAATGTTATGTTGTGTTGGTGAACTGTATTTGTCTTTAGGAAAAATTAGAGTCTCAAAGATTTGAAAATGAAATTGGGAGATGCATCAGGATCTTATATCGAAGGAGAAGTGGGTTCGTGATGAAGGTGCAGTATGGTGTTAGCCCGATGTTGATTTCAGCATGTTAGATGACTTACGAGAATTAGAGAAGCTAGATACTCAGTTGAAAGAGTTGTTATAAAAGGGTTTTTTTCTGTATAATGCTTCGTCACTATTTCTGAAGTGGAAAGAACAATAGGAGTTAGTCGTATGATCTAAGTCATACAAACAAAGCTCCAGAGGTGTTGAAAAGTATTTGGTGAGTACACCAATGTTTGCTTCACCTTGAGCTCTGAATATTCTGCAATGTAGTTCGGTAAGTCAATAGTTGTTAAAAATTTGGAGGTGTTGTCTGATGTGGTATTTGTATAATGACAATTCGGAGAATTTAATGGATAGGAGAAGGACATCCAATTTGATGATTAATCAGAACAACTAAGGAGAATGGTTGAAAAATCTCTGTCAAAAAAAGAAAAAAAGAAGGGTGTGGAACTGTAAGTGTGTATGAATGTTTGAAGGTATGATTGATAATCATACGTTTGGAGAAAATAACGGATAACTTTGGTAGTGGTGAACGAAAATTCAGGAGTCATATTTGGGTGATATCAGGAGTGAGACTTTTGATGACTATGGATGTGATCCAAATCAAATTGTATCTATGAGGAATGATATATGGGTTCGATACAATTGGACTCTGAACCTGAGTTGTTAGAAGAGTAATTTTTGGGAATTTCATGAAGCCATCTTTGTTGATACTATATGTATCTATTCTGTCCCTTTTGTACTTTGTGACTGCAGTTGGAGTTAGATTTGCAATTGCAATTTGAATTTGATAACTCTGTCGAATAACGTCTGGTCCATTCTCTTTCACTCCGTATGTTGGCCTATCTATTGGAACCTCTACAGTTGATCTTTGATAAGTGTCTGAGCGGTAATCTCTGACACATAACTTTTGACTCTAGAAATATGAAACTTTGACTCTCTGTGCTCTGCATTGTCTAGTATCCTTGATAAGTCCTTAATAGAGCAAGGCATCTGTTATTGAAGGTTGGGTAATAAGTAACCAAATTTTGCCTTTGGACTTTCCACAGAAATGGGTCGGGAAGAAGAAAATAAGAAATGCTTGAAACACTACTCATTAAATCAACCAAATTCTATTCAGTATCAGCAGAATTTCTGAAGGGACTTCAACTTGTTGAGTTGTAAGTGAGTATTCGTGCTTGTCTGATTCTATACCATCTATTCTAGTCTCTGTTTATCTCTGCAGCTTTCACCTATGCATCTGCATGCTTCTGTACCTGTATCTACATATGTCTGCACCTGATGTCTCTACATATGCATGGTATCCATTCTCTCTACCTGTCTGCATGTTTGGGTACCAATGGTTTGGTACATTAAATGAGTAGTAGCTAGTTCGTTGTGAGTGCTCTGTTAGAGTTATGGATTATGACCTAATTTGGAGACTTAAGCTCGATTCTTGAGATTCGGATGATAAAGTTTGAATAGACTGAAGATTAGAGCTATATTAGCATTTTTTATACCTCTGTACTCATTCTGATTTGAACTTCTAAAAATTCAAGGACGAATTTCTTTTGAAGGGGGAGTATGTAATACTTGTCGAATTTTGATAGGATCCCTATAGTCTTCTAGTGGATTCTGTGGTGAGTCTCGGTGTTTAGTTGACCCCTAGAATGTTGGCGTTGATGGTTCTAAGTTGGGATTGCCTTAGAATTTGATTTTTTTTTCATGTTAAGAGCAAGCTGAAGGCTCACAACGTGCATTGTATACTTACTACGCGAGTTGATGGCTTACTGGAATAGAGGACCATTCTGATTTCCTCGTCTATGTGAGCGGTGAGGGTCTACGCTCTTTGAAGTGTGTAACGCGTATTGTATGTGTGTAACGCGCATTGATCATCGTCTGGGTTTGAGAGTTTTGAATCTAGGTTTGAGAGGCATTATGTCTGTGTCGACAATGCAAGTTGCTTTGGGTAGAACGAACGTTGAACATCTACAACTCGTGTTGTAGAACGTGTAATGTGCGTTGATGCCATCTGTCTATATATACCCCTCCCCGAACCCTATCCTCCGTCTCCACCATTTTCACTATTTCTCACTCTAAACCACTCCAAATCCGTACGAATCACTTTCCTAGTGTTCCTTAATCATTCCACAACACCTTTGGAGGTAAGATCGTGTTTCTAATCCCTTCTTTTCGTCCATTTCATGCATTAATCATAGCATTCCATTTTAGGCCGAATTTGAAATGTTTGGTGAAAACATTTTGTTTTGGGACATCCAGCTACGAGGTAGCATAACCTTGATACACCGGTGTTGTATCATTTTGTTTAGTGACTATACATGTGCCTTAGTGGCCTATACTCGCCTTTGTGGCTATACCATGGTGCCTTAGTAGTTAATCTCTGCCTTAGTGGCTATTATCGAGTTTGGTTAACTCGATGAACATGAAGAATAGTCCCTGTCTGAAAATGTTTTTGAAATACTGTTTGAAAATATTTTTGAACTACTCTCTAAAAAAGTTTTGGAACTATCTCTAAAATACCTTGGTATTTATTCTCTGAAAATATCTTGATATTTAACTCTGAAAATATTACGGTATTCAAGTCTGAAAATAAATTTGGAAATCATCTTTGAAATAAACTGAGTATTTATCTTTGAAAATATTTGAGAACTTTTCTTTGAAACATTTTGGGAAGTGAACGAGAATTTCGGAAAGTATTTGAAAGGAAAAAACTTTGGCCATTTTGGGATTTGAGAAAGATTAAATATGTTATTTAATTTCTTCATCTAATCAATTTGATAATTGTCTGTTGTTTGCTCTGTATGCAAAATGGATTGCAAAGGGGATTTTGAACTAGGTTATCTATATATATATGAGTGTATATATATATATATATATATCATATTATTTAGATATACACGTGCAAGTGGTAGCTTTCGAAAATATTTTCAAAACCCTTTTGAGGAGTTTGTGCCGCTCTATTGTGTTATCCACTCACTAGGAAATCTTACCCCATTTATTTTTCTTGTCTTTGTTCTACTTCACTTTTCAGGTGATATTGATAGCGGTCGTTTGGTTCTTTCGCACTCTAAGAGTGCCCTATTGTTCAGGTCGGGTTTTTGTTATGTTAGTTGCTCCACACCGGTTAGTGAATTAAGGATTTGTATCTGTTAAATAATGTTTAACAGTTTATTTGAATTATTATTTAGTATTTTGAAATTATAATTATATTTTAATACTATTTGGGAATATTGTTTTCAGAAAACTTATCTTGGTTAAACTGTTTTAATATGGTAAATAAGCCGACTACTAATATAAATCTGGGTAGTTTCTGTTCTTGGAAGATTGTATAAGATGGGTCGGGCTTCCATAGACGGTTCGCCTCGTACTCCGGTCGTGGCCCGACTTTGGGTCGTGATAGACACGGTCATGTCTCCGCCCGTGTCTTAAAAAATTGCACAGGAAGTGCCCAAAACGATTCTGTTTCGCTCCGTTTGGTTTAAAAACCTTAATACGACCCCCTTCGGTTCTTCAAGCCTTCAAACACATCAAACCCACCCCCAACCTTTCAAATTCCACCTCTTAGCCTCTCTTTGATTCGTGCTTGGTTCTTTGAGGTAATATCAACTTCTCTTATTGATTTCTTTTCAATTTTGTTACCATTTTTGCGTAGGTTTCATTGTTTTGGAAGGAAGAATGAAATGGGTTTTGTTCGATGGAATTTGTCTGAATTTTTGAGCTTTTATGATGGATTTTAGTAGGATTTTGGTAGGACTATGTTGCTAGGCCTTAGAAGAACAATAAATCAAGAGGAAAATGAAGAATTTATGGTGTTTTATTTAGGCTAGGGTTTGGGACAGAAATTGGGAAATTATTGGTATTTTTGTGTTGTTGGTTGTGAATGGGTGTTTGATTTGTATTCTAGAGGATGCTAGGAAGTGATTTGTATGGTTGGAAATGTTTGGAATTGAGCGGAACGGGTATAGGGACTACTTGGGTAATTTTCCATTTGAGGACTAAATGGGATATTTGCCATTTATGGACTAAAATGTTATTTTACACAAGTTTGTGGATTAATTTGAAAATTCTGGAGAGTTTGAGGCCTTAATAATAATTTTTTGGAGTTTTTAGATTAATTTATGATTCATAAATATTTTGGGGACTAGTTGGTAATTTTTTGAAAGTCCGAGATCCAAAGTGTAATTTTACACTGAGGTGTGATTTTTTATTTATTATATTAGGCTTTGGTCCAAAAAGGGTTTTGGGCTTTTCCAAGCATTTGAGTTTTGCATATGCATGTGTACGTATTTCGGTACAGTCACAATACCATATTTTGATTTATTTTTGATATGTATGTTCCAGTTCTGCTTAATTTTCGAGGAGACCATTCATTCACCGGTTATAATAACCCTCTCATTCAGATCAATTCTCTGCAGTGTTCCGACCGACTTCTACAACGTCTTTGGTGAAACGTCATTTGATTTTGGATGATCCTAGTTCAATCCCAGTTTGAACCTCAAATGATTGAGGCAATGTTTTGGTATTTAGAGGTGTTGAGAATGTTTTAAGAGTGTTATCCATGAAAGTTTGAGTTTAGTTAAGTTCCAGGAGTGATGGGATTTGTGATTTGAAGTTAAGAACACATTTGAGAGGTGATTTTGTGTGCATAGAGCTTGCTGGAAGCCATCTATGTCCATAGGAGAAGCATCTACGCACGTAGTAGGTGATTTAGGTTGATTTGGGGGCTGTATAAGTCGTATGTGTGCGTTGTAGGAGGAGCCACACACGTAGATCATGATCTGGGAATGATCCGAGAGATGTTCATGCCTACTACATACATTGTAAAGGGATCAACTCACGTAGAACAGGCACAACGTATGTTGTGTTGGGTAAGACGTACGTCGATCATGGATTCTGGAAATACGACGTTTTTGGATTGAAAACTGACCATGTCTACGTGCACAGTACACGGTGCAACGTACATAGAGGAGTCATAACGTACGTTGTCATGAGGTATAACATATGTTAGCCTTTTAATTCAGTGACACATTGCATTTCAATCTGTCTGCCTTTATAAGCACAACTCGCCCGACTTTTTCGTCATTCCGTCTCATTTTCATTCCAAATCACTCTCAACTCTTCTGAAACTCTCTCCCACGGTCTCTTCTTTGTTCCTTAACATCTTTGTTAGATGATGATTGTATGTGGTAAGATCGTTCTTCCTTTCCTCTTATTTCCTCATTTTCATGCATCAATATCAGAATCTCTTTTTGGTCGAATTTTCTTCTAGGGTTCAGATTTGATGTTTCTGTTGGAGAGATTGTTAGGTAATGATTGTTTATGGTTATTGGAAGTTAGATTAACATGAATCAAGCTTTGAATCAAAATAGTTGAGGTTGCTTTGAATGGGTTAGGGTTTGATTCGAGTTTGTGAAGATTCATGATGATTTAGAGTTGTTTTTGAGAAATCAATCATGGATTTGAGTTCCTGAGGTTGATTATGATCATTATAGGTGATTGAAATTGATTTCTATCGTTGAATTGAGAAATGAATTTT
>CAODLS010068264.1:0-12870 GCA_948243855.1 Flueggea neowawraea | reverse complement strand
AGAAAGTGACTAAACTCTCCCATCATGCTCATTTCAAATTCCTTTTGCATCAACTCAGAAAACTCATCACACAAAGATAAATTAGTTGTACCAAATATTATATCATCAATATAGATTTGTACTGGAAGTAAATCATCATTTCTATGCTTAATGAAAAGAGTGTTATCCATTTTACCTCTACTAAAACCATTCTCTAAGAGAAATTGGCTTAACCTTTCATACCAAGCTCTAGGAGCTTGCATTAAACCATAAAGCGCCTTTTTTTAACTTGAAAACATGGTTTGGATGGTGAGGGTCTTCAAATCTGGGTGGTTGTTTCACATAGACTTCTTCCTTGATGTAGCCATTCAAGAATGCACTTTTCACATCCATTTGGAATAATTTGAAGTCTTTGAAATATGCATATGCACAAAGGATTTTGATTGCTTCAAGTCTAGCTACTGGAGCAAAGGATTCTTCAAAGTCTATGCTTTCTTCTTAAAGATATACTTGAGCCATTATCCTTGATTTGTTAGTGACTACTTTTGCTTATTGATTCTCCTTGTTTCTAAAAACTCATTTGGTTCCTATCACCATCACTCCATTAGGCCTTGGAACAAGTTCCCACACTTGATTTCTCTCAAATTAGTTTAGCTCTACTTGCATAGATTGAATCCAATACTCATCCTCCAAAGCATCATTCACGTTCTTGGGAACTATCTGAGATATAAAAGCAAAATTTTTTGCATGTTGAAGTGAAGATCTAGTGCAAACACCCTTGGAAGTGTCTCCAATAATTTGCTCTTTTGGGTGGTGCTTTGCATATCTCCATTCCTTTGGCAATTCTTTTGGTTCTTTAATTTTCACCTCATCTTTCCCTTGTTGTGTTAAGTCATCATCTTTATCCTTCAACTTTAAATCCTTTAATTTGTCCCCAATACTTGGGCTAAAATCATCATCCAAAAATCTACAAATAGAGTTGTTAGTTTCATAAAAAATAACATGAATTGACTCTTCAACCTTCTTAAGCCTTTTGTTATAAACTCCATAAGCTTTGCTTATGGATGCATAACCAAGGAAAATGTCATAATCAGATTTAGAATCAAACTTTCCTAAGGCTTCTTTTCCATTGTTGTGGACATAACACTTTCATCCAAATGCATAAAAATATTTGATGTTGGACTGCGCACCTTTCCATAACTCATAAGGGGTCTTTTTTAGTATGGTTTGGATATGCCTTATTCACTATATAGCATGTGGTGTTGACCGCCTCAACCCAAAAGTGCTTACGGAGATTGTTCTCACTAAGCATGGCCATAGCTATTTCTTGTAGAGTCATATTCTTTCTTTCAACAACACTATTTTGCTGTGGGCTGCTTGGAGCAGAAAATTTATGATTAATACCATGTTCCTCACAATAAGACTCAAATGACTCATATGTAAACTCACCTCCTCTATCACTTCTAATGGAAGTAATAACATACCCTTTTTCATTTTGGATGTTTTTGCTATATGACACAAATGCATGAAATGCCTCATTCTTATAAGTAAGAAAGAATACCTAAGTGAATCTAGAATAATAATCTACAATGACAAAATAATATGATTTACCTCTTAGACTGTGCTCATGGGACCAAACAAATCCATATGTAATAATTCTAATGGCCTAGATTCAGAAATAATGTTTTTGCTATGAAATGAAGACTTTGGATGCTTTCCCATGACACATGCATCACACACTAAATATTTTTCATACTTGAGCTTGGACAATCCTTTAACTAAATCATGGTTGCTCAATTTAGAGATCATATGCATACTAGTATGTCCTAACCTTTTATGCCACAACCAAGCATCATTATTCACAACAACTAGGCATTTTTCATTGAAGGCTTTGGAATCAAATAAATCAACAACATATATATTATTATGCCTAGAACCAACAAGCAAGACTACATCATGATCATCAAATACTATAGATCTACTAGGTGCAAACACAACTTTGCAATTTTTATCACAAAATTGACTAATACTTAACAAGTTGTGCTTTAATCCTTCAACAAGTAAGACACCATCAATAGGTGGGTTAGGAGACTTACCAACCTTACCTTCTTAAACTATCTTACCTTTGCCATTATCACCAAATGTTACACAGTCTCCATTTTTGGGTGAAATATGTGAGAATCTTGCCTTATCTCTTATCATGTGGTGAGAGCAACAACTATCAAGATACTGCATGTTCTTCTTTGCCTTAGCTCTCATGCATACCCAAACCTTTTTGGGTCCTTTAAGGTTAGTTCTCACTATATTAGGCATGATTGTTCTTTTTGGAACCCAAATTGTTTTGATCCTAACTTTCCTAGGCTATCTCGACTTGCAAGAATAAGCAAAATGCCCATCAACACCACAATATGAGCATGCATTGTTCAAATCAGTATCTTGTCTAACAAAAACAATTTTGGTACTTTTGCTTGAGGCAAAAGCATTGTAGCCTAACCCATGCTTAGACAAAGATTGTCTTTACGAACCCAAAAGTTTCTCAAGGTTTTCTTTGCCATTTGTGAGCTTGATGGCAATAGATCAAAAATTTTCAACCTCTTTCTTTAAAAGAAAATTTTCTTCAATCAAAACTATTTTCTCTTTGCTTAAAATATTTACTTTCAAACCAAGATCATTTGAACTTTTCTTTAAAGCAACATATTTGGCACCTAATTTTTGAAATTTATCATGCAATTCCTCAAATGCATCATGCAATTCATCAAAAGTGAAAATTTTAATTACCTCATTTTAGCAATCACTTGAGGGTTCATCCTCTTTTTCCATTAGACATAATTTTTCCATTTCACATAAGTTTGCCATTTCTTCTACCTCTTGATCCTCTTCGGAGCTGCTGCCATCGCTATCACTCCATGTTGCTTTCATGGCCTTTCCCTTCTTGTTTTTGTGAACTTGGAAAACTTCTTGGCAAGAGGACATTCTTGCTTTACATGTTGTTACATCTATAACAAATGATTGAGTTGTCCTTCTTGAATTGTTTCTTGAAATCCTTCTTGCAGTCCCTTTTTGATTCTTCATTTGATACTAGATCATTGTTTTTCTTCCATGGCTTGTTCTTCCTTATAAATCTCTTAAATCTCCTTGCATACATTGCCAATTCTTCATCATCGTTGTCTTCTTCTTCTTCTTCTTCTTCTTCTTCTTCTTCTTCTTCATCAACCACTTTGGACTTTAAAGCCATCTCTCTTATTCTATCACATCTTGGAGCTTGTTCTTCTTCCTCATTTAAGCCCATATCATGTGTGAGGAGTGAACCCAACAATTCCTCCAATGGTAATGTGTGAAGATCTTTAGCTTCTAAGATTGCATCTTTTTTCGAAGCCCAAGCTTTTGGTAGAGCTCTTAGGATCTTTCTCACAAGTTCTGAGTTGGAGTAAGTCTTTCCAAGTGCTTTCAGCATATTCAAGATATCATTGAACCTATTCTTGTATGCCTTCTCCTTCTTTCATTTTAAACAACTCATATTTGTGAACAAGGAGAGATACTTTGTTCTTCTTCACTTAAGAAGTCCCTTCATAGGTTATCTCCAAAGTCCTCCAAATTTCATGAGAGTTGGAACACTGCTGAACTTTGTTAAACTGGGTTTTGCTAAGGGCACAAAACAGAATGTGCATTGCTTCGTTGTTGTAGCACACCATTCTCTTGTCTTATTCAGTCCATTCTGCTTTTGGTTTGAGATATTCGACTCTTTCTATGATTTTTTTGGCACGTATGGACCCATCTCTACTGCATCCCAAACCTTTTCGGCTTAACACTTGAGGAATACTCTCATTCTTGTCTTTCAATATATGTAGTCACTGCCATAAAAAAAAGGAGCTCTATTAATGGATAAACCTTCATACATGGTCAGGTCTCCTAAGGATGCCATTTTGGATCTTACAAGGTTATTAAACCTTAAATATGAGCACTCAAGCTCTGATACTAATTGTAATCCCAATATGTCTATCTAAGAGAGGGGGGTGAATTGGATATAAGATGAAATTTAAAAGCTTTTTAAAACCTTTTTCAATATAGATTGAAATCAAAACAAAAAATTTATCCAAATCACAATCACAATAAGCAAACTTAACAACAGTAAAGAGGAGAAGGGATAGAGAATATAATTCCTTGATTTACAGTGGTTCTATCCTCTTTAACATATGTCCACTTCTCTAACTCACTGGAGAGTTTGAATCCACTAAGCTTTCCTCACTTGCGGGTGGAGGCAAATCGTTACAAATCCTTATTTTTGCAGGCTCACAAGAAACCTTCTACACATTTGTTTTCAGGCCGAAACAAGAAAATCACCAGTGGTTTTCCTAGGCTCACTAGCAACCACTCTTGTTTTTCAAGGCTACAATAAGCAAACCTATACTACCCTTAAGCTTTAACACCAAAAGCTTGATCACAAGTGGATTCCTAAAATTTTAACAGTTTCTCACACTAAATCAGTGACAAAAATGCAAATCAAAGCTCAGTTGGTATAAGAATAAGAGTAAGCTCGAAGATAGAGAAAGTCAATAATCAATGTCACAAAGCTTAGGAACACTCTTGAAAAGTCTCTTTTATTTCTTTTGTTCAGGGAAGCTCTATTTATAGGCAGTCTTTAAGAAATAATCATTGCAATCCCTAAAGTAGCCGCTGTGAGAGAGGATACAAATTCTGATTTTAATGACATCAGCCGATGAAACGTGCATAGTATGTTGTCCTATAACAATACTACGTGACTTGTTCTTCCTCTACGTGCCTTGGGTAAATATTAGTAGCTTTTACCTAAAAATTCACCAACTGCTACGTGCCTTGCGTCACTACTATGTGCTTTGATTATGCCTCTACGTGCATTGATCATAGCCTCTTCAACCGTCTACATGCATTGATGTCTTTGAAGATTGTATTTTTGATTCTTCATGTGAATTATCAGAGAATATTCAATTTTTGAATCCCGAGGAGCATACTGCTGCCTTTGTTAGATGTTGAGCTCATCCTTATCTACATGCATTGCATCTCCTGCAATGTGCGTAGATTGTTTTCTTCAAAGGTGACTCCTTTATCCATCTACATGTCTTGTGTTGGGGTTATAATGTTCTTTTGACATTCTTCCACAAGTGCTCTTCAGCTTTGATCAATATCACGTCTACTTGACTTATGTGTTTTTCAATGTGCTTTGTATAAAGATGTTTCCAATTCAGAATGTACTTTACTGATACAACGTATCTTGTATGTTGTTCAATGTGCATTCTATAGCTGTGTTTTCAATCCAAAAGATGCCTTATCGATATAACGTGTCTTGTATCAGGCACAACTCGTATTGTTTACTTCCTGAGCATTCTGGTTCTGAAGTGTAATACGTCTACATGACTTGTATTGCCTTCAACGCGCCTTATGTTGTTTCTGGAAAAACCAGAATTCATCTAATATGATTAACGGGCGTAGCATCTGGTAGAGTGTGCATTGATCATGGTACTATGCACTTAGAGGATTATATAATGTGCATTGCTTAACTTTTTCCAAATGTTTTACTAAAATCATCAAAACTTAGAGAGAATTTCCATATTAACCAAACTTGGTTCAACACAATGAACATTACATTTCTACGTGGATCATGTTCGCATTGATTACAAGTAAAAGAAGGGACCTGGCTGTTCTCGGATAAATTTATTCCTAAATTTTGTCCAACTTCCAATAATAGTCCTACTAAAATAATTCATGTTGCAAATTAATTTTTCTTTTCAACAAAAAAGTAGTTTACCCAACATATTTTATAGAAACACTCATGGTTTTAACAAATGGTAGTAAATAGAGACACAAACACACTCTACAACTTCTTTTATGCTAATAATACAAAAATCTTTAGAATTTCGAAATAAGAAAGACCCATAAAGAATTCTGATCAATGATGATGATTAGGCATTGAAGAAATGAAAATAATCTCCAAAACCAACCAAATGAAGTTTATAGAAACAATAATGAAAAACAATAAAGGACGAAGAACAATACACATCAAGATAAGCGAGAGTTGATGCAAAATGAAAGAAGTGATGATGAATCAACTTTAGGAATTTCTTCTTGTGAATGAATCCTTGTATGCTAGGCGTTTGGGCAAAATCAGAGATGAGATAGCTAGGATGACGGTTAAAGAGAGGTGAAGGTATACATGGGTAATGTAATTTAATTAAAGAGTTTTAAGATAAATAGTCATTTGGACTCTACAGTTTTGGCTAGTAAAAGATTTTTTTAAATATTATTTTTAAACATAAAAAACACATGTAACACGTCCTTTAAATTTGGTTTGGTTTTTAATTTATTGATGATTAAAGTTTGTGTATTTAGAACATTGGAGACTTAATTTGGATGTTAGATAATGAATATTTTGGAGTGAATTAAAGTTCTTGGGCTTGATGGTATTTGATGGAAAAAAAAAAAGAGGATGGATTTCGGTTTGGTTAACTGGTTTGAATGGTTTGGTTGAGTCTTAAAGAGCTGGTTTGGTTTATTTTTTTTGTGAACTGGTTTAGTTTTGTTGGCGGTTAAAAATTGGTTAGTGGGTTTGGTTGGGCTCATTTTATGGACTAGTTTGGTTGAGTTTGTTTTTGGATTCGTTCTGTTGGGTTTTTTTTGGGATGGTTTGGTTTTGGCTGGTTTGATTTTGGTTTGTTCGGTTTTTGGCTGTCTTGTTCTTTTAAACCAACAAACCCTATCCTTCTCTTCATCCATTCACTTTCAAACGCCATCAGCACACTCTGACACTCCAAACTCTCTCAATCCGTACTCCATCTTCTCTATTTGCTTTCCTTCAAATTTAAGGCAAGAGCTCTCATTTCTTCTCATTCTTTCTTTCTTTCAAGAAGAAATCATATGGGTTTGTTGGGTTTTGTTTGGGTGACAAGATTGAGGTTTGAGTTTGATTTTGATGCTTAAATTTGATGAATTTGAGATGGTTTTTGATGGGCAATGCTAGAAGGGACATAAGAATGAAATGGGTGTTGTTTGGTTGTGCTCGAATGTGGTGTTTTGTGTTGGGTTTAGGTTATGTCCAAATTTTTAGGTGGAAAATTGGGTGGTTTGGTGATTAATTTTAGTTAGTTTTTATTGATCTTGATGGAATAAATACGGAATTGAATAGGTTTGTGATTAGTTTTGGAGATCGAAGAGAATTGGTGTGGTTATGGATTTATTTGGAAGAATGAATTTGGATTTTTGATGATTTGTTGGTTTATTGATGAAATTGATGAATAATTTTTAGGAATAAAAATGATAAGGTGATGGTTTAAGTGATTCGGAATAGTGGTGTCGGTTTGGACGAATTTTGTGGCATTTTTGAATAAATTTTTGTTGTAGGGACTAGATTGCAATATTTTTGAAAGTTTGATGTTTGATTTGTAATTTCATAAAGTTTGAGGACTCATTTGTAATTTCTAAAAAAGTTTAGGGAGTAAGTTGCAATTTTCCAAAAGTTTGGGGACTAATCTATAATTTGTTAAGGTCTTAGGGACTAAAGTATAATTTTATAAATTCAGGACTAAACTGTAATTTTATAAATTCAGGACTAAACTGTAATTTTACAAAATGTTCAATTTTCGAGACTAGAGTGTTAGATCTTCGATCGAAATACGTTTTCTAACTTCATCGTGGGTTTGGGGCTTGCATTAGCATTCCATGCATTTTCAATATTTCGACAGTACCGTACCGTATTTTGATTCTGTTAAAAATTTGTCTGCTTTCAGCTTGTCTAATATTTGGGGTGATCGGCCATTCATTGGTGGTGCACGACTGGATTATTTGTGATGTATGCTAAAATTGAATACGTATTAAGCAAAGATTTCTAGTATTTTCATCCTTCAATTGAGCAATTATTATTGAATTTATAAGTTTCTTGTGTTTTGTAGGTTGTAATTGATTTGTGTGAAATTGGATGGAAAATGTAAGAAAAGGGCATGAAGGTTGAATGATTCAAGAGTGCAAAGGAGGTGGAAATGAACAAGGAGAAAAAAGGGGACAAAAGGTGTTCAATTCGTAAACCCTGAAGTCATGAGCCTGACCGTGAGCAAAAGAGACTAAGGCTGTGATTGAATCACACTCTTCAATCACGGCCATGAAGTGTAACAATGATCAAGTCACGACTAATGTTCACAGCAGTGATGAAGAGGAAGCCATGACCATGAAGAGAACAAGCAACTTGCAACCAAACAGTAGCTAATCACGGTCATGAGGATGATCGCGATGCTCTCACGGGCAAGAATCATGGCTGTGAAGTCAAGGCCGTGAACATCAAGCAATGGCTTCCACCCGTCTAGAAGAGGCTCACGATCATGAGCAAAGCCAATCACGATTGTGATGCCTTCACACCCTTGGTCATCGCTGTGAAGCTAGGCTGTGAGACCCTCCAAAATTGGACAAAAATTGTGACGAGGAGAAAGTGTGGGGACCAAAAGCATATTCAAGGGGCATTTTGGAGAGAATTTTTGTAAGGTTTTGAAGTCATGTAAAAAGGTATAAATACTCCACTTACTCTTTTAGTTATTCTTAGTAACTCCTAGAATCATTTCCTTTGTCTTTTTAATTTTCAGATAGAATATTCTAGAGTTTTGTGCAAGAACACAAGGAAGAGCTTGACGGTTAGGGATATCTTGAAGGACACTTGAAGGTGTCCTCCATATCAACTTTTCCTTTATTTCTTCACACTAGTGTTTGGTTACCATGTTTTATTCTCACTTTTATTGTTTTATTTTGTTTCCTTTAATTATAGTAGCTTAAATATCTTGTTAGGGCTTAAAGATATAGACTATTGATGACTACTTGCTATTTAATGAATGGGTATTGGTTATATGCCTTGAATTCCTCATTTGAAGTTTAATTTTAATGGGTATTGTGTTTATGTTCTTTATTTGAATATTTTTCCATGGATTTGATTTAATGGCTTGTTATACTTGACTATGATTATGCTTGATCACTATAGTTATAGTTTAGGTAAGCCTAGTTGAAGAGTCGATAGATAAAGGCTAGGTGAGGCCCACAAGCATTAAACTTGTGTGGTTTATAATAAAGATATTGCTTGCCTACAAGGTGTTCGATAAAATTTCCCAATGGCTTAATGAACTTAGTTTAGCTAATTGAGCCCGAGAGGACCTTTTTACTAAATGTAGGTATGACATAAATGACATTGAGAGAGGCTTTAGTCTAACTCGGTAGAGAGAACACTCAATTCCAAAATCCCATTCATTAATGTAGCAAGGATGACTCTTTAATTGAACTCTCAATAGTCCTAACGCTTTATTATTAATTATTTATCTCTTTCCATTTCCAATTGCTTGTCCTTGTTAATTTTTTATTTTGCAATCATAAACCCCAAAAACAAATCATATTATTTATTGCTTTTCTTTTATGAGTTGATCACCCTTAGTACTCATTCCCTTGGATTCGATATCCTTGGAATACTCACAAAGTAAAACTACATCGATTATAGTGTACTTGCGAGGCTTCGATCAACTTTTTGGCTCTGTTACCGGGGAACTGTGTTCTAATTGTGATCTTTTCTTTTATTCTTATTTAATTGTTTGTTTTCCTTTGCAGTTGTAGGTGTTTATGCTTTTGAGATGCACTAGAAGCTTGGAAAATCAAGAGGTCATCCCTTTAATTCTAGAGATAGAAAGGGTTTTAAGGCCGAACCGAGCTAACTAAAGAAAAAGAAGAATAGAGGGTATGACTAGACATCGAGATGAGGTTGAGGATGCTAGAGTTGACCAAGATCAAGGTGTTGAGAACCAATTGTCGGGAGATAGCCTTGGAAATCACAAAAATATCAAAGCTTGGCAATTACAAGTGGATTCCCAATACAAATTACTATTTCTCACACCGACCCAATCACGAAAATAGCAACACAGAGTTTAGTTGGTATGCAAAACACAAGAACAATAAGAGAGAGAAATTCAAATGACAAAATGGCAAAGCTTTGGCAAACTCTCAATAATGTTCGTATATTTTGCTCGTTTATGGAGGCCTTTATTTATATGCAACCTCTGAAATTAGCTGTTGTAAGTCCCAAGGTAGCCGTTATGAGAGAAGAACAAAATTTTGATTTTAGTGACAGTAGCACTTGCTACGTTCGTAGATATACCTCTATGTGCGTAGTACGTTGAGCTATATAAAAACTCAATGTGCATTTTTCTCCATTAGTGCACGTTGCATAGAGTCCAGTAGCCACGACTGGATAATTTTATCCGTTGCGTGCTTAGAGCCTTCTCTGCGTGCATAAATCATAAGTGCTACATGCTTAGCTTTGTACTTCAACGTGCGTTGTCGATTTCTAAGATCACACCTTTGATATTCAATGTCAGCATGTCAGGGAATATTTGAATTCAAATTCTCGAGGAGCATATAATGGATTTGTCAATATCTGGACTCATTCTCGTCTACGCACTTAGTATATGTACAACATGCGTAGTACGTATTCTTCAAAGTTTTCACCTTTATTCATAAACGTGCATTGGAATGCTCTTCTACATGCCTCTACCTTGAACTGTGAGCTATCTCCAAGTTACATCATGTGGAATTGATATACCGACTACGCACTTAGCACAAGGCTCTACGTGCATAGATGTGTATTGTTTCCAAACTAGAATAACTTTGCTTTGCATCTATGTTCACTGAGTTTTCTCGGATACAAACCATCTACGTGCATTGAATGGCGTGCTATGCACTTAATAGCATTGCTATGTTTCTTCTCTACGTGCATTACTTCTGGTCTACGTACTTTGCTGTTTGCTCTACTCGCTAGGGTCTAGTATAAATAACCCAGTGAGTTTTAGACCTTTTCATTGTGTGTAGATCACAATACTACAGGTAATCCCAATATGACGATCCAAGAGGGGGTGAATTGGATTTGAATTGAAAATTTGAAAGCTTTTTAAAACCTTTTGCATAATATGTTAACAAGGAAAATAGAAATTAAATCCAACACACAACCACAAAAATAAACTTAATAATCGTGAAAAGATGAAGGGATAGAAGATATAAGTCCTGGTTTATAGTGGTTCGGTCCTTTTTGACCTACGTCAACTCCTCTAGCTCACTAGAGAGTTTGAATCCACTAAACCTTCCTTACTTGTGGGTGGAGGCAAACCGTTACATGTCCTTGTTTTGTAGGCTCATAAGAAACCTTTTACACACTTGTTTTTTGGACAAAACAAGAAAATCAACACTAGTTTTCCTAGGCTCACTAGCAACCACTCTTGTTTTTAAGGCTACAACAATCAAACCTATACTATCCTGAAGCTTTAACACCAAACCTTCATTACAAGTAGATTCCCAAATATGTTAACACTATCTCACACTAACCCAGTTACTTAATTGCAAATCAAAGCTCAGTTGGTATAAGACAAATTCAGAGATTAGAAGAGAGAGAAAGTCAAGAATCAAAGTAGCAAGGCTTGGGCACACTCTTGAAAAACCTCTCTATTTTTCTTTTGTTCTAGACTATCACGACCCATTTTTGGACTATGACCGAAGTGCAAGGCAGATCGTCTATGGAAGCTCGGCCCATCTCACAAAAGCCTCGGAGAATTAGAAACACTACCTATTTAATTATCAAAACATTTATAAATAACTTTTGATGGTAATATATATATATATATATATATAATAAGTATCAAAATAGAATATCAGTGAAATAAGATACAAAGAATATAAAATATAGCATAGAAATCAAAAGTCAAAATAGGAAAACCTAGTAACCCAGCAACATCTCAATGCAGATCTCTAAAACAAAATAAGATGCCATACAAAAAGGGCTTCACTAACCAATATATATAATGCCTCACTGAGTAAGATGCCAAACAGTTTCTGAGTCAAAATTCAACTTGTATACAAAGATAGATACATACAAAGGAAAACAAATGGGGGTTAGAACCCAGTGGGGACTAACACTCCAGAATGCCTCATACTTGCCCCATAAAGATTGGTTTGAAAACAATTTAAAATACCGCACGCAGTTATAACAACGAGTACATATATACACACTACATAGGTAGTAAGGTTTCCAAAGACATTTCAAAAATGTTTGCAAACAGCACACACAAAAACATTTGTAATACTAGTTATAGTATCAAAACAGAATCAGAGTATACTGGCAATATGAGACCAAAAACAAAGATATAACAGGTGTGGGCTCCACCACCACCCAAGTGCAAAGTATACGTGGACTACGCCACAAATCAAATCATGCATCGGGTCAGGACAACATAGCTATCAACACTCCCTGACAGCTGGGGCTTCATCAAAGCATTAGTATACCAAATGTTACGTACCTCGTAGCATAGACGTCCCTATATAAAAAACAAATAATAATAATAATATATACAAAAGCAAGGCATGCAAGCCAGAGGCGTCCCTATATCAAAAACAAATCATAATAATAATATATACAAAAGCAAGGCATGCAAGGCATAGTCAAAAATAGAGAGAAGATATATACATATACTATATATCGAGTTTCAAAAACAAAGACTGATTATTAAATCACTTAACCAGTTTATTATTTAGGCTAATATTCAGATTAGTCCAATTACAAAATATAAGCCAATCATAACAAAAACAGATACAGTTTCGAGACACATCCTATGTGTCTGAATCTGTCATTCACTCACCTAATAGTCCAAGCTGTAACAGTCAGACACCATTGGTGGGCGGTTGATCTCATTGGCATGGACACAAAGTTGAAATAGAGATATCAGAAATAAGGTATATCAGAAACAAACAATGAATGACACTAGTATTGTGGCTGTACCGAAATGCGTGCACATGCAAATGCAGACTCAACAATCAAACAACGCTCGAAATCCCATTTCGGTCGATGAAACATTG
>CAODLS010068226.1:0-10833 GCA_948243855.1 Flueggea neowawraea | reverse complement strand
ATGGAGGATTGGGATTTCGCAGTTTGTACCATTTCAACCTTGCAATGCTTACTAAACAAGCTTGGCGTATCTTGACTAATGTTGACACGCTGACGGCTAGAGTGTTTAAAGCTAAATATTTTAATGATTCTAGTTTATTGCAAGCAGGTATGCCTGTTCATGCTAGCTACGGTTGGAGGAGCATTCTGGCTGCAATTCCTCTTCTCAAGCAAGGTTTGATTTGGCGTATTGGTTCAGGAAGCTCTGTGCTATTTGGGATGACAATTGGATCCCTTATCCACCTAATTTTTGGCCTATTACTACAAGGCCTGAAGATTGCAATTTAGCAACTGTTTGTGATCTTATTGCAGGAAACTTATGGAAGGAAGAAGTGCTAAGAGCCAATTTTTTACCAAATGATGCTGATATGATTTTATCCATTCCATTGCCCTCGATGAATATTGGTGACAAGCTCAGCTGGTTTCATACTAGAAATGGCTTCTACACGGTACGGTCTGGCTATTGGGTTGCTATGGATTCTTCTATTTCCTTTTTGCCATCTAGTAGTTCTTCGAATCCATTATGGCCAGAGATTTGGAAGGTGCGTTTGCCTAACCGTCAGAAGATATTCCTTTGGAGACTGTGCCATGAGTTTGTCCCTCTCAGATCGTGCTTGAATCGACGGGGTATGGATATTCAAACCGCTTGTCGGCTATGTAATGATGAGGCCGAAGATGCAGTCCATTTGTTCTTGGCATGCCCTTTTGCAAAGGCTGCTTGGAGTTCTTCCAATCTTTTTGTTGATAGTGACAGGTCTCAGACTACTCTGGCTGATTGGTTATTGCTTGTTTTCCAGCGTTTTCATCCTGAGGTAATTGCAAAAATTGTGGTTGTTTTGGATGCTATTTGGTTCAGCCGAAACAAAAAGCTGTGGCAGGACCTATCTTTGGACCTTTCTGTTATTTGCTCTCAGTTCTTATCAAAGCATTATGATTTTTAGAAAGCAAATTCGGATGTTCAGCGTTCTCAATCCCGTCCCAACCGTCTTGTTGCTCACTGGGATGCCCCTCCACTTGGTTGGTTTGCTCTTAATGTCGACGCTGGCATTGACATGAATGCGAGGAAGGCAGGAGTTGGTGCAGTCATTCGAGATTCTGTCGGTACCGTACCTTCTTCTATGGTGGCTCCATTACAATGCTTCTCATCTCCTCTAATCATGGAAGCTTTGGCAATTAGACAGCTTTAAAATGATGGGCAATTGATTCTGATTTTTCATCTCATCATCCAGTCAGATTGCTTGGAGCTTGTTAGGAGGATTCAGGATGCCTCTCCCTCTATTACTCAGCTTGACTTCATCATTGGTGATATTCACTAGTTGCTTAATGATAATATGCAGGTTATTCACGTTTACAGGGAAGCAAATTCCGTTGCTCATGTATTGGCTATAGAAAGTAGATTTTCTTCTCATTTGTGTGTTTGGAATTTCAGTCTTCCTTGCTTTGCTATTGATGAACATGTAAAGGATTTATCCTTCGTCAATTAATACAATGCCTGCTTATTCTCTTCAAAAAAAGAACTTAGTAACTTGAGGAGTTTGAATTGACACTGTACCTAATCTAGTTGCTTGAACACGGGCTCCATTTCCCACTTTGATTGGAATCTTTACGGGATGAAGTTTGCTGAAGTACTCCTCCTTATCAGTGATATGATTAGTGCAACCACTGTCGAGATACCATGAGTCTTGATTACAACCTCCACCTAACTGAGACACCACAAACAAATGGTCCTCTTCAGACTTCTCTTCAGCTTAGTTTGATCGCTGCCCCTGTTTAGATGGTACATTCTATTGTTTTTTCTTGTAAAAATTCTCAATATGCCCAAGTTTCTTGCAATATTTGCAGTGTTTTTCAAGGTAGTTTGTCTGCTTACAAAGACCACAAGGAGGAAACTTTCCCTTCTCTGTTTTACTTGTTCTCCCTTTGTTCTTGTCACTAATTGAACTTGATGTTTTAGGCTTGTGCTTGGCCTGAAAAGCACCTTCTGTAACTTCACCTCTTTTCATATTTCTTTGCTCATGAGCTTCAAGAGAACTAGCCAACTCAATGACAGTGAACTAGCTCAAATCCTTGGACTCTTCGATGGCAGCTATTTTGGAGTCAAACTTATCAAGCAAAGTGAACAAAATATTTTCTACAGTCCTCTGATCTGAGACTTTTTCTCCATAAATCTTCATTTGATTTACAATCTCTACAGCTCTTCAAATATATAATCCTTCACCTTCTCTCCTCCTTTCATCTCTAGCTGTTCAAAATCCCTTTCCAAAGTAAGTAATCTACTGGTTTTCACCTTGGTAGTACCTTGAAATTCTTCTTTAAGAATACTCTATGCTTCCTTTGCTGTTGTTACATCAACAATTCTAGGAACATATGTAACAACTGAATGAATCAAAAGTAAGAGCCTTAAAATTCTTCGAGTCTTCTTTGTGTCTTTGAGTCTCTACAACTGTTGGATCACCTTCTAAAGCTGCTGGGTTGAAACCATTCTCAATGATTTTCCACAAATCTTTAAGCTAACAAGAAAGCCTTCATCTGCACATACCAAAACTTCTAGTTCTCCCCTCCGAACACTGGTGGTGAAGCCAATGAAATGCTGCTGAATGCCATTCTTGCTATACCTCACTTCTTTTATTCTCTCAATTCACAACCCCTTACGAAGGAAGCTCTGATGCTATTTGTCAGACAAAACAGGTGAAAACTCTGAAGGAATTCTAACTTAATTCATTATAACTTCTCCCTTATATGGGAGACAAAAGATACTAGTTACAAAGACATATCCATCATTTGTTAACAGTAAACTGAAAGTTTCAGTGAACAACCATATCCATCATTTTTTTCTTGATCACAAAATATCAAGAAAAATTTCTCAATTTGAATTAAACTTGACCAAGCCATGCTCAAACCATAAGCCGTTTTAGACGAGCCTGCTTTTGTAATGAAAAATTAAACAATTCTCACGACGTTAACAATATTTGTAACATCTAAGCTAGCCCCTCAAAACTTCTTCGCACTTCAATAATCACCTAATCTTTTTCTGCATGAATATCTTTTGAAGCACCAAAAAGGAAAACATATGCAAAGAAAATGAAAAGTTTAGTGTGACAAAAAGCGAAAACCTGTCATTCGATTTTCTTTGGAGTACAGAAGACAAGAAGAAACTGGTAACTAAAGTAAACTACAATAAAACAAAGTTATCATACAAAGAGGCAACAAAAGTAACGTAGATACAGGCTTCAAAGAAAAAGAATTTCAAAGCTATAAAAATGCTATCACCACAGACAAAAATGTAATTACGGGTTAAAAACTGTTCCAGGATTAGAACATTTGAAGGAGAAAAAAGAGAGCCAAAAACCGGACTCCCAGGCAGCGAAAGGAAGCTGCAACTTGACCTTTGCATCAGAACACGAACAACCCAATCCGATCCATTAAAGTAATCAGATCAGCTCCAACTTATGAATAAAACTACGGATGCACAACAATGCTCTCTACAAGCTGAGACGGATTCTTTTCTCGCCCTTCTCTTCACTTGCTAACATTGTTGAGGATTGGCCGTCTCTTTCTGCGGTACGTTTCTTGTATGGCACAAACCCTTTCCCACTCATAGCTGGGCTCAATCTTAAATCAAATGAGCTCAATTTTTCATTCGACTTAAGCTCAAAAACTGGACACGACTCTTTCTCCTTATTAGGAAGACTACTAAGAGTCACCCCTTCCACATTTTTATCCGCATTTTCACACCCATCTTCTGAAGCAGAGTTAGACCCAGTGGAAGATCCTTCCTTATGAACTTCCTTATCCTGGACTTCATCCCCATTAGAAGCAGTATTTGTTTTTACCGATTCCTGCATGTGAAACGGTACATAAGGAAACGATATGCCTCTACATGAAATCCACCATGGCGGACAAACACCGGAATCAGTTGATACCATACTTGAGTTTTCTTTCCTAAAGTGCATATAGAAAACTCCACGAGGTTCCTGAGCCAAATGGCTCCAAGTGCGTTTGCTATTTGAAGATTGTAGGTCTGCTCTCATAAAGTTCCACGGTACTGCTGGTGCAATTTTCTCTTCCTTGATGTCTGATGACACTAACCCAGATGGTGCTGTAGACGGAAGGGATTCTGTGACCAACAAAGTCCTTCCAAATAGTTTAAGACTCCGTGTAGATGAATTCTGACCAACTTCTGAATGAGCACTTTCTTTGGCAAAGCCCGATTTCTGGACCTTCAAGCAAATAAAAAGAGGCTTTGAGCAGTAAAGAAAATATTCCAATTAGTTGCACCAAATTAAGACTAGAATTCGATCAATAAAGGGTATAAGCACCTTAGATTCATCTGTAGCTGAAATCGAAACTGGAGACACTGACCCATTTTCTTCAGCAATTCTAAAGTCTACAGGGTGGATACTACCAACACGTGAAACTAGTGATAAGCTACAATTTGTTGTATCAGAATCAGTAGAACCAATTGCAGATAATACTGAAGTTGGAGATTGATTGTCCTGCTCTGAAATCGACAAATTTGGAGAAGGAGACCTCAAAGGCTGTTCGGATATTGCAGAGTCTTTATTTACTGGATGTATCATTTTACGAGGGTAAGGGTGTGTAGGTTTCCGTTTTGGTCGAGGAGGGGGAATTTCAATGGGTTCCCCCGAACTTGCACTGCTACCAGATTCACGCACAACCTAACTCGAATAAGAAAACAGAGTAAGAGTGCTGTCGAGCACCAAAATGTGAAACCCTTCCAAGGACTGCACGCCTTTGGGTCACAAATTCTTGCATTAGCAGAGGATGCATAGACATTATGGTAAAGAATGGATACTGGAATAAGAGCAGTAAACCTTAGAGAAGAATTTCTGAGCATGGCTTCGAATCTGAACTGCAGACTTAGTACCTACATGTTCTGTTAAAACAACGCAACATAAGTAATGAGTGCTCGCCACAAAAAAAGAGAAAAGTGTCAAGTCCATTTAAATTCTCATCAACCCATGATTTGATACCTTCAATTCGTCGCCAAGCCCTACCATGAAGATTCAGAGCTTCAATGAACTTTTTGTGCTCTTCCTCTGTCCATCTCTCTCTCTGTTTTGTAATTGTATAAGGTTTCCTCACCTGTTGCAAAAACAATTGGGCGTTATCAAGCTGACCAGAGATCATTGAATTTCGAAAAGTTGATGAAGGGACTAATTTAAGATTCCAACCTTGGGCGAACACTCATTCGCACATGGAAACTGCTCCTTGGGTTGGAAAGCAGTCATCGAATTTAACATAATTCCATTACTCTTTGGGTGAATTGTATTTGATCGAGCTCCTCCACACTCATCCTGCATTTAATAACAGCACTATGAGAAACAGAACCCTTCTATTCAGTGCTTCAATCACTAAAACAAATGATTCAACTAAAACCACAATGAATTCAACATTCGCGACTCGTCTATTCAGAAATGCAAGTCCGACACAAATTCAAACACTTGGATTCATTTGCCAGCCAAAAAAGCATGTGCCCAAAAAGTTCAATACACGACAATTCTCTACAAAAAGGACCTTGACTGGAGATTCGAGGACAGAATAAAGCTCGAAACTATAGTTAATTCTGTTTGGCTTGATCTGCCTTTCCTTTGTGTCAATAAACAGATAGGGCCGCCAAAAAACAAAAAGAGGTCTTTAACAATAATTGCAGCAATAAAAAAGAAAAGCTCTGCAATTAAAGACATGGGTATACGTTTTTTCTGTTTTCTGATATACCATAACAGCCCGATCTTAGTTTCCAACAACACGAAAGCCAAATCAAGAAAGTCCCAAATCTTGACCAAAAAAACAAATAAATAAGAGTTTAACTTGGACGCACCTCAAAAGCCATAGCAGCAGAAACCATCAAACCTCGAACAATCGAAGATCTTCTTTTCTGAATTAAACCCTCTTTTGCTCTTCAAAATATCTAAACTTTTCTCACGCCACATAAACAGTTCCTTCTCACAAACATAACCAATATTCATAAATTTTACAAGCTATCCAAGCAAAAGAAGGCTCAGAGAGTAGAGAGACAAAGAAGAAAAAAGATAGAGCTTTTTCTCTCTCATAGAAGGAGGTTTAGGCTTGTGCGATGGTATAAAGAAGAAAGGAGAGGGTGCCACGTCAGAGGGTATTGGTATTTTTTGTTTATTAATTTAATTTTAAAATGGAAAACTCGAGAAGTGGATGGAGTCTTGTGGCTGACGACGAAAGACTAGTCCGACACATGGCGTTGCTTTGTCTGCTCGCTTTTCGTTAGTCGCTCTCTGTGTTTAATTAGGTGGGAGAAATTGAGCCACTTTCTGGTAGTTTACACCCAAACCTCTCTACTGGCACTTTCTGCTGCTACTCGCTTTGCTTTCCACAAATATTCCGCCACGTGTTGCCTTTCTTTCATGTGGATATATATTGAATTGATTATATTGTTTTCCACAGAAAGCGTTGTTTTATGCATTTCTTTTTTCTTTTTGAAACAGATTGACTTCTTGTTCTATACAACAGAATATTATTTTGTGATGTTTATTTCAGTTTGTTTATTACCCTGAAAATGACTTTTTATTGACTTGTATGATGCTCTATTTAAATTTTACAACAAAACAAAGAGTAATGAGACAGAATTGATAAATCAAAGTTTTTCATATATACAGAGAGCAACATCGTTGCAGATTAGTTAGAAAAATATAGTCACACCTTACAAAGAGGCTTTCATATATTAATTGACCTTTCAATAAGAATTAGAGACAATTAGAATAAGAATATGGTCTTATATTATAGATATTATAGGTAATATTGTTTAATACGATACTCATTCGCTACAAATAATAATATATTAATAAAATTAGTAAAATACTGTAATTCTTAATTAAACAAATTATAACAAAACAAGTTACAATATTATGCGTTGATTTTTCCACAACCAAGTGGACCCCTTAAAGATTGGTGTAAACTGGCGAGTATACAAATTTTCCTACCTCAAGTAGTGGATAGAAAAGATATTGCATATCCACGACAATGTCAATATTATAATAAAAAAATTAAATTGATGATCTTTATGTGACGAAAAAAGAAAGATAAATATCTAGAGCCTGTCAAAAAAAAAGAAAAAAATGAAATGAGCCAAACTTTGTGGATTGGGAAAAGGACACGAGCGATGGGAGATAAAAAGTCCCCTCAGGTGCCTTTCTTTTAGCACTTTCGCACGTCAGCTCCACTCGCCGCCCTCACTTCTGGTTTCCGCCACGTGTACTCTGTTGGAGGGGGACCCACTCTAGTCTAGGGAGATGGATGGGCTGTATGCCACTCATTTCCCAGTGGGACTTTTGATTATTTCCTTGTCAAAAATTCGCGGCCACTTGTTGTTTTTGAGTTCTAGGGATTTCGAGGTGTTCTTTCTTATATTTCTCCAGAGGAGAATTGATTCGTTGTAACCGAACTCATGCATGACCTTTTGCAATCATTTCTTTTGGTCTACATTTCATTCCCAATGTTAGGCATGAAGTCAAATTTGTTATTTTTTTCTGTCAACTCTACAAAACACGTTCTACTCATAAAATGATATTTCTTAATATTAGATCATTTTCGACTCAAAATTTTATTTTTATATAATTTATTTTAAAAATTTAATATTTATAATAAAAAAAATTTAACTTATAATTTTATTTTTAACTCTTAAAAATTATTTTTTAAAATTTTTTTAAATTATATTTTTTACAATTATTTTTTATAAATTAAATATAAATTTCATTTTTTAATTATTTATTAAATAAAATTAATTACGTAGTTTGATAAAATAAGAATAAGGTTAAAATAAAAAAATAAAAAAATAGCGTTACTATAGCAAAACCCAAAAAAAATTGAAGAATACAGTTGACAAGTAAAGCTGAACACCTTGTAATTTTTGAGTAATTATTTAAGTAATTTTTTGTTGAATTTTGTTTCAATTATTTATTTTTGAAGGATTCATTTTAAATTTAAAGTATTAACTAATAATTAATAATATTTTGGAGTGCTAAGTTTTTATTTTATGTTAATGAAATTTTTTAAGTGAATTAAAGTGTTAAATTGAATGATAATTGGTTAGAATTAGAAAAAGAAAAAAAATGGAAAGAAATGAGAGAAAAACAAACTACATGTCGCTTCTGTGTTAAGCCACAACGCCACGTCGTTTTACTCATATTAAAGCTGTCGTCCGCGTCCAAGCATGTCGTTCATGTGTGTGTGCTGTGTTGATAATAGAAACGGCATGTCGTCTGATGTTGTTTGCGCTGTCGTCTGTGGATTTTTTTGTCGTTCGCATGACTGGGAAGACTTCAAACGATGTCGTTTTCTTCCTTTCTTAAAATGCATCGTTTCGATTTCGTTTTAAACCCGACAAAGCCTTTCTTTTTTTGTTCTTCTTCTTCCTCTGTTCTTCGTCCAAAACCCAGAAATCCAGAAAATACAAACTCAATTCCTTCCATTTATCCGTCCCTAATCTACTTGTTTCTTATTCCTTTCTTCAAACTGAGGTGAGGACTTGGATTTAAGTGATTATTTTCCTTTATTTATTGCTTTATTTCAGTTGGGTATTTTGAAATTGTAAATGACTTAACCGTGAATTTGAGACCCATTTTTGATGAATTTCGAACTGTTTTCTATTGGTTAATGACGGATTGTGGTTGATTGAATGGAAATCTTGGTTAGTTTTGGAAGTTTGGTGGATTTGGTGAAACGGGTTTGTTGACCCGAAACTGTGAGGTTTTTTTGGACGATTTGTGGTGAGTTTAGTCAAAACCGAGGTGCATTAACATTTATGGGATTGATTTGAGTGGATTAGAGTTGATTGAATTGAAAGATGTGGGTTTTGGTTGAAAGTATGAAATCCCGATTTGTATTGAGTTTAGGGACCATTGAGTGCGAATTTCTGTCAAAAGGACTAAATTCAACATTTTACATTATTCAGAATAAATGGCGGACTGGGTCCGATATTTGATATGGTTGAGAATGTAATTTTTGAGAAAATGAAGGACAAATTTGTAATTTTAAGAAATTAAGGTCGGATTTATAATTTTAAAAAATTAAAAAATTAAATTATAATTTTAAAATATTTAGATAACTAATTTATAAATTCTAAAAAAGTTGAGAATTAATTCATAATTTTCTGAGATCTTATGAACTAAAAGGTAATTTTACATGAGTCGGGCATTGAACTGTAATTTTAAGTAGATTTTAATTTTCGAAACGAGAGTGTTAAATCTTGATGGAAATATAATTTTTGTCATTGTCTGGGTTTTATAATTCTATATTTACATTTCATGCACTTTTTGTATTACTACAGTGATCATGTTTGATTCCAATTAGATAAATTTTTGTTTTCAATTTTGCTCGATTTTCGAGGTGATTAGCCATTAATCGGTGAACCGCGAGTTGGATTATTAGCTTTATGTCCAAGTGAGTTTGATGATAATTTCATACACATAGGTCGTATCTTCTAAACCTTATATGTTTTGATATGTTAGACTTATATATGAAATTTGTTTTGGAAATCATTTTATTTTCTAGAATAAATGTTATATTCTGAAATAAGATTTCTGTCTGAATTTAAGTATGTTTTTAAAATAAATATTTTATTTTGATATTTATTATGAAATTCATAATAAATACTATGTTCTGTATTTTAGCATGTTTATGTAATAAGTATTCTGTTTTTTTTTTTTTTTAAATTAGACATATTTTTCGTAATATGTTTTATGTCTGAATTTCAATATATTTTTTTCGATAATCCGATTATGATCTCTAATATATATAAATAAACAAATATTAAATATATATATTTTATGTAGAATAAGTATATTATTTCCATGCTTGTTTGATTTGAAATTGTATTAATATATTTAATCTGACTCGGAACACCTATACTACGAGGGTAAGCATAGCCATTGGTATACTATTGTGAATGTCTAATCACCAGGGTAAAATAGTAACCATAAGTCTAGATTACACATGTGAGCTATAATTTCTAGTGGCAATAATCCACTAATAATTTGAGGTCTGATACTGATTTATTTATGTCGCAGTAGTCCATATATGATTTGAGGTATGATTCTTGTCCAGTTGTCTAATTCTCTATATATATATAGTTGTAAATATTTTGAAAAATGTATTCTGAAAATTATTATATATTTGAATTTGTATTTATTTAACTCCTTTCATTTGATTCTAGTTTTTTCAGATTTTTAAATATTTTGTTCTGTAGTAAATAATTTGAAAATAAAATATTTAATTTAATTTATCTATTTAATTCGTTTAACTGTTTGTTGTTTGTTTTGTTTTGTGAAGAATTTCAAAAGAAATTTTTGAATTATTTATTATTTAAGAATATTATTTTTAAACTTTTAATTATTTAAATGTTGCAATTTGATTAATAGGTTGTTTATTAATAATTTTTTGGGTATAAATTTTGTAGTATCAAGCTTGTGTGAGATAGATCTAGCTTGTTTAGACAGTTTGTCTCGTACATTGACCACGACCCGATTTTGGGTCATGTCAATAAGTGTTCAAATTTTTTTCCAATGATATTTATATAAGTTACGATGATTATGAACTATGTTTTTTCAGGACAATTTACACTGTTCACTATTTTTTCTTTTTTTATTATGTGCGCAAGTTTTTTTATTTCGCATTTTTTTTACAGGCAGTTTCTAAACTTTTTAACGGAAGAATTTTTTTTAGCATTGGGCTTTAATGTCTCGAGCCTCGTGCTTCAATTTAATTTTGTCCACCCTCTCTCTTTTTTCTCCTCTCTTATCTC
>CAODLS010068199.1:0-10692 GCA_948243855.1 Flueggea neowawraea | reverse complement strand
GTTAGAAAAGGTTCACGTGTGTCAGCTAATGACACGTACGTGAGAGGTATCCAAAGTACGTGAAGTATGATCAGAATTAAAGTGGGGAAATTGAAGTCTTGAATCAACTGAAGGCATGAAGCCACACGTACGTGTGATATTAGAAGTCACATACGTCAGACATACAAAACAAGACGAAGATTGAAGTTCAGTGGATGTTTGTTTGAATTTCATGGATCGAGACAAATAGATGAAGCAACAATCAAGTGTTGATCGTTCACGTACGCAAAATTAAAAATTCACGTACGTCACATTGAACTAAAGTACGTGAGATTAAATTTCAAGTGCGTGAGATGCTCCAGACTGAAAACAGAAGATACTGGATGGTTTAGACATAGAAGTCACGTACGTCAGACAATATTAACGTATGTGAACTGGGGATTAGCTATGATCAACGTACGTGTATGTACTTATCACGTATGTGTGATGAATATCAAGTCAGGTAACGTACGTAAGATTTATGTCACGTATATGAGAAGACTCTGACAGTGTATTAAATGCGCCTCATTTAATACCACAACGGCTACATTACATCCCACAACGGTCTAAAATCAAGATAAGAGTATAAATACATGTTTGGGAGGCCAGAAATACATAAAAAAAATCTGAGCATTGAATTCTAACAACTACCAAGCATCAAAGCATCGAATTTCTCTTTTATTGATACAAATGTATTTGCTCTTCAAATTCATTCTTCATTTACTTGTATCACTAGCTTTTAATCTGTTGGTGAGTGTTTGTAAACACTTTTGAAAAAAGTGATTGTGAGAGGGATCAAGGGTAGATCCTTAGGTTGATTTTTGTTCTTGAACCGGAATCAAGAAACTTGTAAAAGTTCTCACTTAGCTAGAAAGTGAAGTTGTAATCTTTGAGAAGATTAATAGTGAAAATCCTAAGTGGTGATACTTAGGTAGTGGATGTAGGCATTGAATTGGCCGAACTACTATAAGTTCTTGTTGTTCTCTCATTTACCGCAATCATTCTCGAAGAAAATTTAAAGCTTCTATTATCACACTATTCAACCCCCTTCTAGTGTGATTATTGACTCTGCAGAGGAAAAACTATTTACAACAACTTGTTTTTATGAGATCAACAGGCAAACCGTTACACATTGTTTTTGCAGGCTCAACAAGAAAACTATTATCTTAGTTTTTGCGGGCTCAATTAGAAAATCGTTGCCACTTATTTTCAGGACAAAACAAGTAAACCAAACCTCTAGGTTGTGCAGGTAACAAACTAGAAAACCTAGACCTTTAATTTTTTACTAGCAACCACTCTTTTTTTTTAAGGCTCAACAAGAAAATCTATCTATCCCAAGCAAATAACTTTGCTTGATACAGAATCAACCTAAACCTGTAACAGATTCAAAGCTCACACAAACCCAGAATGTAATAGCAAATAAATAGCTCAAATGGGTTAGAAAGGTAGACATGAGTGAGAAAATGAATAGTAAGTTTAGCAAAGGTCTCTCTCTTCTTCCTTCTGCTCTAGGACGTCTATATATAGTCACTTGTAAGAATATAGCCGTTGGAAGCCTCAAGATACCCGTTGTGAGAGAATAGAAAATCTGATTTTAATTGATGTCACTGGCACTAACGTGTGTTATTTCTATTAATGAGTGTTCTTCAATTGCCCAAACAAGGATCAGAGTGTGTTGTATCTCATCAGCGTGCCTTAACAAAGTTGCAGTGCTTCTGGTTGAAAAACACCTTTCATTTGCATGCCTTGACGATCAATAACGTGCCTTGATGAATTCTTCAACATGCCTTAATGTATCATTTGCATGCCTTATCGAGCTCAAAGATCTCTGATTGATTCTGACACATTCTTGTATAGAGAATATTCAAATTTTGAAATCCCCATAAGCATATAATGGATTTGTCAGTGTCTAAGAAACTCCTCGACTATGTGCGTTGTAGACCAACAATGCACGTTACTCAACAACAACGTTGCGTTATCTTCAAAAGTGGTCCCTTTACTCAACAACACGTGTTATTAACACCATCAATGTCTTCCTAACTTGGTAGTTTAAACAAGTTCTGAACAATTCCTCAACAACATGTGTTCTTCCTCATTAGCAGGCCTTAATGAAACAGAGTAACATTCCAGTAGCCTTCAGTTTTCATTTACGCATGTTGTTCCTACTTCTAGGTGCATAGATAAAGTCTTCACTTTCAACAGCGCGCGTTCTTGAATGATCTGCAAGCCTTGTTCATCCTATGCGTGCTCAGATGATAAAATTTTGCATGCATTAACGTGCTTTGATGATTATTAAGGTGCTTTATTCATCATCAACGTCTTTGATGAATCAGCAAGGTGCTTTATTGCCAAATACCAGTAAGTCTGTAACTTTGCACTTCTTTCATGGATGTTTTGCATTCATCATAATCAAAACCGAACTCAACATGAATGCCAACAATTATTGAAAGGAGAAGCAAATCACCTTAATAGACAACATTAATGCAATGATCTAAATGGATTAGAATGTTAAGACAATTCATAATTTGAGGAACACTAATAGTGCTCATTAGCTAATTAGAGCTCGTCGTGCTCAATCTTTCGATACACATGTTATTAATGTTGTATCCGAAGTCTTGATAAGACTTTTGTATCATCATGTCAAAGAATTCAACGATAGCCACTTTCTTGTCGAGTCAGCCTAGCAAGTTAAAAGGAAGCAGAACTTTCTTGCCGAGTTAGCCAAGTAAGTTAAAAATAAACAACGGCATTTATAATACTAAGTCAATCTAACCAAGTTTATTAATAATCTAAATTTATTAAAAATTGCAAAGAAAAATTGATAATTCAAAAATAATGATGAGTATTGTTGAACCAAGGGTGTTTAACATTTATATCTTTTTGTGTTTTGATGATGAACAAAATTGGGTTTTGATTATTGAGCATTTAAGTATGGATGTTGAAAGCTAACTCAAGTAACAATGTGCCTAACTCGAGCAATAGAAGTGTCCAGAGGCAAAGAACAAAGTGCTCTAACTTGAGTAACAGGAAGCGCAACTCGAGTTATCTAGGTGTCATATAACTCGAGTTGTCCAAGGGTTATATAACTCTAGTTATCCAAAGTTCTAACTCGAGTTATCCAATTATCAGCATCAGAGATGAAAATTCAACTCGAGTAACATCATGCATTACTTGAGCAACTTGAAGATGAAGCTCTAACTTGAGTTAACCAGTTGTCTAACTCAAATTAACCCTTGGAGGCAAAAAGGCTGACACAAAATGTTCGAATGTCGCGTTCCACCGGTCAGAAAAATGGCTAACTCGAGTTAAACTGAAGGATAACTCGAGTTACATATTTCAAGGGTCAATTTACAAATGGCTAACTAGAGTAATACAAATGGATAGGTCGAGTTAGAGGCTATGTCAGAACATTAAATGAAGAGTTGCTCTATCTCACAACGGCTACATTCAATCATTCAACGACTATATCGACTTGGAAATCTATAAATAGCCTCAAGACACATCAGAGAATGTGTTGTTCATCACTTGCCAATATTTTACAACAACATCAAGCTTTTCTCTTGTTCACATTTGCAAATCATCCACACATCTCTCAAGAGTGACTTTCACTTGAAAATTATTATTTTTTGAGAGTGTTCATTATTGATTTCGTTCATCATTGTCAATCTTATCTTTGTATTTGAGAGATGAATAGTTTTCTTGTTTGTCTAGAAAACAAGAGTTAAATTAGTAGATGTTTAATTTTGCAATCATTAAAGCAAAAGTTTATATTGGTTTAATCTTGTACCTTTGAAGCAAGAGTTTGTAAAAGTTTAATCTTGCACCCATTGAAACAAGAGATATAGTAAATTCAAAATCTCAAGGGGAAACTTGATGAGTAGATGTAAACTAAGAGGATCGAACCACTATACATCTTAGATTTGATTTCTCTATTATTTCTCTGTTTATATTTATTGTTTGTGTAAATTGAATAAATTATTCTTATTTTGCATTTACTTATCTTGAATATTTTAATAATTACAAAAATATTTTTAAACAAATTTTAAAAACTAGAGATCCCTTTTACCTCTCTTGAATTGAATTGTCATTTCGAGTCAACAAGTGCTTTTGAAAATCTCCTAATTCCTAAAAGTAGTTAGTGCATTCTAAATTCTCATCCACAAGACGAACGGGTTTCAGGGTTTCACTTCACAGCCAAATTTAGCCATTGCTTGTGGGCTGTCGTTCAAATCAATAAAACTATAGAGAGACGAGATGAAATGCAAGCAACAATCTTATTGCATTGTTTGGAACTCGCACTTTATCTTATATATTAAGTATTAATAGTGACCTCACCCAACAAGGGTTTTGCTCGTTTCATTTCTACATAGTACAGGCTAGCAAGAAAAAAGAAAGGCGAAACGAGAAACTGCTTGTTTTCGACACCAGACTACGAAAAACAGACACCAAAACATAGTTGGCCCCTTACAGCTAACTCATCCATATACCCCCAACTTTTATATTTTCTGATATATAGATGGACAGCCTTTTCTAAAACCCTGCCATCGACACCATAATACTATAGGGAGAACTTGGTTCCCCGTCCGGACACACTTTTGCGTCCATAACCATAGTTATATGTTGGAAAATATATTAACATTAACTGGCTTTCCTCGACCCATGGCAAATCCTCGTGTTCCATCTGGCATTCGAGGCCCAGGCGGTTGCTTTGCCATGGTTGGCTGCTCACCGGTAACCACATTATTTGAAGGGGGAGTTCCCACATGGTGGTTCCCACGGTTATTGTGGTTATTGTGATGATACTGACCCCGCCCACGTCCCTTTCCCCGACCACGGTTTCGACCTTTCTTTTGTGCTCCCTCTTTGTCACTGGCATGATCCTCTACCTGCACAAGAAAATAATGTCAACTAAAACTTGACAGGAACAAAATTAACACGGATGCTTCTCAAGCAGAGCAAAATTAAGCGAGCTAGTCCAAAATTGAAGATCCAAGTCATGCATTTGGTGATCTTTTTGGGGAATGAAAAGATTAAATAACCTCAAATAAGATTTATATCTTGTAGTATTTGAAATTTAAGGAATCCTATTATATTGTCAAAAGAACACAAAGTCTATGTCAAGCAATATTTCTGTCAAAAACGATGGGGCTTAAAGATCTTCCATCTACTCTATAAAGAAGTTTGCACTTACAGTTGTAGACTGTTTGTGTACATGGACATCATGTTTTTGCAAAGGATCTTCAATATGTTTCTCATTTTGCTGCTGCTCAGATGTAGAAACCTCATCTTCCTCAGAATGCCCTTGTCCGTCATGTCCCTTCTTTCCTTGTGCTTGTGTGGATTTTGATTCTTTTGACTAAAGATGGAGGAAGCATACAAAAATCAAACAATACTCATCCAAAAACTTACTTTTGAGGGCAAAAAAAAGTTCATGCTAACAAGTGTTTTTTGCTCACAAAATACTCATTATTGACCATAATGCACTTTTGCGCAATGGCTGACATCAAGTATTTTTCAAAAGATAAGTAATAAAGCCCTATGCAATGTGACTGGACAAATTCAAATGCTTAAATCATAATGAGCATTCGGAGTTCTATGCACAGCCAATGCAGCAAACAGAATTATAGAGACTTTAATGTAATCTCCATCATATTCTCTCACTTTCCTTTAAACCTTCTAAGTGATTATTTGGCATTTCCAAGAAAATCCTTTCTGACATGCAGATCTTAACAATGAAAAATGTACAATAGGGGTTCAAATTTAGGCCAGGAATTTCATGCCTTTCTCTTATGGTTATGAACCAAAAAGCAAAAGAAGATTTTTTTTTTCCACAAACAAGGGAAGGTAGAAATTAAGAATCCAAAACACACCAAAAAGAACAAAAGAATATTGTTCAGTCCAGACCGTGCGTTTGAGCATTAACCGAACCCTAAGAACACTCCTCCAGTTACCCTCATCATTTAGCTCTGCAACCTGCAGAATTAGAGATGATTAATATAACGACCTATCAAATTTAGAAGATGAACATCCAGTGCAAAATCACGCAAGGACCAAAAAAAAAGAAAAAAAGAAACAAATACTTACTGCTTTTTCTGCTATCTCGACAGATTCATACTCCACAAATGCATGCAACTACACATTATATAAGAAAATCCGTAAGTTTTTCATATAAGCACAAAACAGTCAGCACAACTTATGCAATCTTAAGCAAAGCACTACCTGGAACAAAGGCATTTTCCTTTGCATGGAAACAGCATCTGTGATGCTATCTATATTCTTACCAAGTAAACAAACTATTTAGCCTTAACATTAAACCATTATCAGAAGGTGGCAAGCTAACAGTAAACGTGAACATAACATAGACAGACAATTCTGCCATACAATTTGTCTCTAATGCATCATCACTAATTTTTAGATTTAAGGACAATCTCAGCCATCAGGGACATTCAAATCATGCTGCCAACAATTTCCAAAACTTTTAGGATGTCATCTTGATCGCAACGGTAAGTCAGTAACAGAAAAACAAAACACAATCACCAGAAACCAGCACAAGATGTTGTAACCAGCAAGTAAAATGATGCAAAAGCTAGTGAGATATGTAACTGAAATAATAAAAAGAATGGATATGAATAGGCATGGAAGACATCTATTAACACTGTACCTTATTGCTGAAGTGCATCCCATCAGCTTTTGCAGATCTAGATGCTCCAGAAGCCCCATTACCTGAATTTTGAGGTGGACATGTACGGATTGTTTTCACACTGTAAAAAGAAATTAACGAATTCAATAAGCATATACAATTATTTTGGCATAATAAATGAGAGACTACAGAAGAATTCCCTACCTTCCAACAGCAGAGAAAATTTTCATGAGGTTTTGGTGGCAATGATCCTCAGGTAAATTTTCAGCAACAATTATGCGAGACTACAAATCAAGATAAATGTTAAAATCAGAAAACAATTTTGAAAGAAGAAAATGGAAATTAACTCAAGCTTATCACGCTTTTGAAAAAAGCTAGATTTTAGAACCAGGTAATTTATTATTAATAAGACCAGGAAAAAGGAAGAAACCGAATATAGAGAAGCAAACATACTTGCACTTCTTCCACATCTGACTCCGTCAGGGGATGCAGGCGTCTTACTTTCTTTCCATCTTCACTAACTTCCTATTAGATACAGAGCCAAAAGGATTACAACAACAGGAAATAAATGCCTCCCCACTTAAATATAACAAATACCATTACAAATGGAAGGATATCATATAACCAAAGATAAATACTCACCAGTTTTGACGAATTACGCAGGATAGTGGCAAGCTGAGCATGACTATTTACGGCAGCTTTAATCTTCTTAAATGAAGCAACAACAGATATGGCGACTGTATAAAGCAAAACAAAAGTTAGAATGGATAGGTAAAATCCAAATACCAAATCCAAAAAAGTTACAAGCCAGCTTCTTTGAGTAATCAAAATTCTGATAGAAAAGGGACCAATCAAAACCACCCAACTTAAAACCAACAACAGAATCTAAGGACAACAAAAATATTTGCTTTTTTGAAAGCAACATGCCTTTTCCATGATCGCAGAGATTCATAAGAGGCAATATTCATATTCTAACATAATATATTGAAATGACACAACATACAGAAAATACATTTGGATTTCAGAATAAAATCATCCAAAAGTATGAATTTTGTCCCAAAATCTTCATAAACCATATAACCAGATAAAAAAAAGAGTAACATCCAAACTCCTTCAATGCATATGTCCCATTCAAAATCATTACAACATTGATAAACAGTAAAACAGACCTCACACCATTATGGAAAAAGAAAGAAAGCCGGTGAAGAGGAGAATCTTACCATATCCTTCAGAATCCTTGTTAATAAACCTCATCAAATGATCAGTTGTAGCCAAGTTTAGATCACTGAAATAATACTCCACCTGAAAACAACATCCCATTATAATAACAGTGACTCATTACCCGACCATTCACACTTGTATGCATGCTTTGTAGTCTCTCAAAGCCAGCATTGTATCATTCAACATAAGTAATATCCCACAATTATCCATCGTACTAATTTGATTCAATAATTACACTGTCAACACAACAACTTAAGCAGCAGACACAAACCCGAATTTAGATCATAACCCATATGTCATAAGCTCATTGTCTATATAACCAGTTGGATTCAGCTGGAAACCATCTTCCAGTGATACCGGGATTCACTATTGCGTTAGCTTCCACAAACTATCTAATCTATTTAACAAATTCGTGAAACTCGATAAATAAAATCAACGGTAAATAATTTCACAAACCTGATTAACAAGTTTCTGCATTGCTTCATCAGAGAGCCCATTATTCTTCTCGTTCTTAGAACCATGATCCGACGTGGAGGTCTCCCTCTTCTCCTCCTCTTCCTCCGTTTGCTGCAGCGCCTTCCTCGAACCATAATGATTCTGATGACCATACTGCACCGGCACGTAGTGACTATTCTGATTATGCTGCTGCTGATGGTGATGATGATTGTTATGGTTCCGAACCGGCACGTACTGCTGATGATGAAGGCTATTATGATGATTCTGATGATGATGATGATGCTGATGCTGATGCGGCTGATGATGGTGGTGGTGGTGGTGATTCTGCACGGGGATCACATGAAACGGCGATGTAGGAGGCGGAGGCGGCGAAGGATAGATGTGGAGAACACCAGGCGGCGGAGGCGGAGGGATCACGACGAGAGGCGGAGAAGGAGGAGTCGGCGGTTGCGAAGAAGACTGAGGGCGCGTGGGAACAAACTCCGGAGCCTGCGCGTTGAGCTTGCTGAAAGAAACGTTCCGAGAAAGCGACGGATCTAAAGAAGAACCAGAACCAGACGGCGACGACGAAGAAGAAGAAGGCGACAGCTGAGATTGATCAAGGGCTTCAGCAACAGCAGCAACATCATCTTCGTGATGCTGTTGAAGTGCCATTGTTAGAAATTATTTCTCCTATTTCTTAGAAACAAATGACAAGTTGAGAGAACCAAAATTAGGATTCAACAGCTGCAATTGAAATTGGGGAATTTTTTCTTCTGGATTGAATAGATCGGAATTGGGGATCTAGGGTTTGGAGTTCTTGGTTAGAGGGGGGCCCGTGGGAGGGCGAGGGCGAGGAGACAATTGGAGAGGATTTCTCGGTTTTAATTTGGATTAACGTTGGGTATTTATTCCATTTTTTTAATCTATTTTTTAGGGGAAAAAAAAAGAAGAAAGAAAAGGAAAAGGAAGTACTATTGGTTGGGCTAGGAGTCATGTGGGGTCCACGTGGAAATGATGGGATCTATTCGTGAATGTTTTGTCGTTTTGGACTGGAAATGGGATTAGCACTTTCGTCATGATTTGGATTGCTGAGTGGATCTTGTTTGGCTAAAAGGGTCTCGTTTGGCTCCCACACACAGTATTATTCACTCTGGGGAGGTATTGGAGTTAGCCCAGGGAATTCCGCACTCTACGACATTTTAATCTGCCATTCTGTGCAAGTTTTTCAGTCCTTTAAAGATACTAATTTTTTACATAAATGCGCTCACCGTGATAAATATATATACTTTATTTAAAAATTTTATATAATTATAATATACATAAAATAAAATTTTTTATCTATATCAAATTAATCTGTTTGTTAATAAAAATTTCATATAAGAAAATCTTAATAGTTTATCTTTTTTATTTGTTATAATGAATAAAACATTGTCATATTCTTTCTATGATTTATTTTTTAAAAATATATGTAAATTAATTTTGTCTATATCAACTCTCTTTAAATTAGTAATACAAGAAACAAAAATAATTTGTCAATTAACTACGTAATTAGTGTATTTAACACATTTTCAAAGAGTAATAATAACATAGATAAAGAGTACAAATTAGTGAACATATAAAATTAAATAGTGATTATTTTATTATCTTTTTAATGTTATCTTTTTATTTTTATATGATTTAAAAATTATAAATTATTCTCAAAGACAAGTGTAAATTCAGTAGAATTATAATTTTACTTTACCTAAATTAACTGCACTAAACCCAATCCAAATTGATTATGACCATCAAACAATAAATATATAATTGAGTAAACATTATACTCAACAACATTTGTGTTTCTCTCTATTATCAAACTCATATTTTTTGTTAAGACATATTAGTGGATCTCTTTCAAAAGTAAATAGAAATTTTTCAGATTTTACAAATCTAAGTATAAAAAATGGTTGTAAGATCATTATACTCATCGAATAGTAAATATAATCAAAACACAAATAGGTACTTAAACTCATGTTGTAAAATAGTATGTATTACTAAAAAACTAATACGTGTATATTTGTAATTATAAAAGATAAATAAGGATATAATAGTCTAAAAAATATTATCACATCCATATATTTATATATATTATGATTATAATTTATTTTTTTTAAACTACTTCTTTAGAATTAGCATTCTTTATTTTTAGTATATTGAAGTGTAATAATACTGTATATCAGATAGATTAATAAATCACATAGGAAAAACTAAAAGGAAAGTAACTTATCAAGAGAACAAAAAACATATAAATCAAATATATGGATAGTTTTATGCTGATAAATATTTTAAAATTAATCAATACATTCTATGTTGGTCTTGTGAGCAAACTACGGTTGAAA
>CAODLS010068154.1:0-10378 GCA_948243855.1 Flueggea neowawraea | reverse complement strand
TGATTTGGTTAGTTGATGCCCTTTTGCTCGGACTCTTTTATTTTGTTAGGGCTTCGCACCGGATGCTTGTGAGTTACTGGGTTGTATTTTGATATTTGAGCATTAATTTTACCCATATAAGATTTTTATATTTTTGGACTTATCATATTTTTGTATATGTATATGATTATATTTTGGGTTTCTATATATATCACTCTGCATTCATTTATACTCGCTTGTATTATAAATGATTTTCTGCGTAATATATCTGGTTATCTGAGGCTTGTACGAGATGGATCGAACTCCCGTAGACGGTTCGCCTCGTACGCCTGTCATAATTTGGAAACGGATTGTGACAATAATCCCCTCACAGACCCTACCTCCACCATCATAAAAAACGCTCCCACACGCACCCACTAAAACAACCATCTAAAACCTCCACCCATTGAGAAATCCTTCAAAGTTGAAAAACCCAATAGGAAAAAAATCTACGTAAAGGCTTAAAACTAGATTCTGAATAATAAAATTGCTATAATAATAATAATAATAATAATAATAATAATAATAACAATAATAATAATAACAATAAGAAGAACAATAAGAAGGATGACGTTAAGACCCACGACAAGAACCATGACAATAATAATAATAATAATAATAATAATAATAATAATATCCAATGGTTCAATAGAAAATATCAGTGAAGAGGTCTTCAATTTCATCCAGGAAGCTCAAAACTTAAAGCCGAATTGTCCATGCACGCGGCCCAATGTGGAAAAATAGTCCAGTCAGTACATTGGATTCGACATGGTCATGTCGAATTACGCCCAGAAGTGAAAATCGCTCAAAACAGCAACTCTTCACCACGTTTTCACCCACAACTCACCTGAATGACATAGAGAACAAAAACACATAAGAAAACCTAACAAAGATAACACTTAAACATGCAATATTAACATAAAATGCAATAATAAATATGCATAAAATGCAACCTATCAAACCCAGACATCTCTCATACTTCATGCAATAGCAATTTTTTTCTCTTGATTTTTTTAAAAATCGCTCCATACTTCCTCCCACTCTTCCGTTCCCATTTTTGCAGTTTCCTTCACTTTACTTTTTCTTTTTGAATTAGTCTTTGATGCTTTTTATCCAATTGAACTGTCACGACCTAAGTTGGGCCATAAATAGTGTATGAGGTGATCCGAACCATAGGCCGGTCTATCTCGCAAAAACTTTGGATATACAAAATATTTATTAATCAATTAATAAACATAAATTAAATGAACATTAACAAAACATATAGTAAATACTATACACATCAAAATATGGTAGCTACATCAAAATATGTATAAGAATATTTGTGAGTAAATCTAGGTGACGAAATAACAAAATATACCAAGTAACTCACTAGCATTTGGGTGTGAAGTTCTAATACTAAAACATAAGAGTCCGACCAAAAGGGTACTCAGTAATAGAATGGAATCTCATTGAGATCAAGATGACAAACAGTTGATGGCTGCAAAAATACCTAAAATGCTAAACAACAAAAGAGAGTGAGAATACTCAGTGAGGGATAACACTCTAGATCGACTCTAGGTCCTCACATAAACTGTTTTGAAATTATTTTTGAAAAATACTGCATGCACATATATATTTATATAATATTAGTACACATACACACAGATATATATATATATATATATATAAAGATGACAGGCAGTTACTGGCTGCAAAAATACCTAAAATGATAAACCACAAAAGATGGTGAGAATATTTAGTGAGAGACAACACTCTAAAGTGACTCTATGTCCTCACATAAACCATTTTGAAATCATTTCTGAAAAATACCGTCTGCATGTATATATTTATATAATATTATTACACACGCACACACATATATATAAGGTTGAAAACATTTTTCAAAAGGGTTCGCATAGTCAGCAAACAATATGCACTCATACAATCCATAAATACGTATACATCATATCTGACTAACTGACATAGTACCTGACAGAACTGATAAATTTCCTAATTGACTATCTGATGTGGACTACCACCACCTGATCTAAACCATGTGTTTGGCCAAACACACAGTGTTACCATCAACCCTGGTAACTAAGCTTTGATTAAACATTGGTATATTAAAGGCTACGTGTCCCCATAGCGAAGGTGCCCAAGTCAAACAGATCATACATATAATTCTTAGCAAGCAAACATACAGAGTAGATAGAATAATACTAATATTATTACTGAATATATCTTAAATATCTTATTCCATATATCACATAAACCAGTTTTATTACTGATCCTTTAATTAGTCCAATTTATATAGCAAGGTCTGAACATATCAAAAACATATAAATTTGAAAAACATAGCTTATATGTCTAGAATGACATCCAATTCACCTGGATGTCAGAATCAGAAGGTCCAATCAATCACCACTGATGGTTGGCTAGTTGCCACGAAAGATATATGAAGCTGAAAACAAACATATCAAAGCGAAGCCAACACGGTATTGTGGCAATACGAAAATGAATGAGATACAGATGCAAACCCAAATACTCGACGACATAGAAATTCCTATTGCAATCGAATATCTAACCCTTTCGTCGATAATTGAGAGGTATGCAAACTTATAGAATTAATCCTTCAACTTTTAACAAATTACAACTTAGTCCCAAGGTCGTGGAAAATTACAAATCAACCCCAAAAATTTTTAAAAATTATAAATCAATATTCCACATATTTTATAATTATAATTCAGACCTCAAACAATCAAAAACTCACATTCTAGTCACTACGGTATAAATTTTATCAAAAACACCCCAAATTCGCCCAAACTGAGACCAGCCATCTCAAATCATCAAAATATGTTCAAATACATGAATCAAAAATCCATTACACCAAAGGAACACTAAATCATCATAAATTCCAAAATTCTCCTCTTTTAAACCCTGACCATTCAAAATTCCAACTCAATCTTCAAACCCAAGCTCAACCCATTCAAATCCATGCTTATTCTATTAAGATCTATCAAAAACCAACTCAAATCTAATAAAAAATCTGCTCAAAACCAAATCCCAAACAAAGCCCAATAGAAAATACCCAAAACAACATCTTATGCATCAACTAATGAATCTTGCATGAAATGGAAGTTAGAAACGAATTGGAAATGTAATCTTACCTCAAGAAGTAGAAAGAAATGAAGGAGAGGCAATGAAAGGAGAAGAGAGATGGATTTGGAGTGTGTTTGAGGGGTTGAGAGAGTAAATGAAAAAAGGAGGGCAGGTGAGGAGATATTGATTGTGCCTCTCACCAAAACGCATCGTTTCATTGATTTCTAAATAATAACGTACATTATTCTAGTTATAACGCACGTCTTGGGACCATAACGTACGTCACCGGACACTTAGCGTACGTTATCCTACTCAAAAATGTGTCCAATAGCTTCTATTTTGCAAAATCAAAGATCAATGTACGTCTTGCATGTATAACGTACATCTTGATTTACTTAATACATGTCTTGCATGTTTTGCAGATAACGTATGTCTTGCTTGTTAAAACATATGTTAACCGGTGCTAGGCAACATTCTTTGAGTCTTCGCTTGCGCGCATGCATCAGATCATTCTTGGGGCTCAACAACATCTAAACTTATGAAAATACAATCATTAAATGTCACACCCACGACCCAAATTTCATATACACGAGAATGCATTGCATATAATATACATTGATCTGACATTACATACATTGTCCATATGGTTAGAGAATATCTTAGAAAAGGTTACGAGAGTAATATATGGTTTATCGATAGAAGAACTAGAGTTTAAAAGTGAAACAATTCGAAAATAGGGGTAAATTGGTGGTTTTGTAATAGATCAGGACAGTTGTATAAATAGCTATTATTTGGTTCCTGCATTTTTTAGGCCTGGTTAGGTGTCAAAACTTAGAAAATGAGCTGATAAGAAGAAGAAAAGTGGTGGCTTATGATTGGACCTCTTAAGCACGTCGTCACCTCGTGCTTAAGAGGTGCCATATTTAAGATGTTTTTAAGCATGTAGGTCTCATTATTTTTGTTCTTAGATCTCTGAGTTAAGAAAAAACAAGTGAGAAAAGGCAAAGAAAAATGAGGAAGAACACATTTGCTAAGCATCTTGATTTCTAGGTTCTTACACCCTCTGCATCATAAGAGTGAAGTAAGTATTTCTTTTCATTCATACATGTTTAATATGCATTAGAACATTTATTTAGAGGTCTAATTCTGATTGGAACATGAATTGAGCATACAACACATATGAACTGAAATATGGGTCTGATTGTGCCTAGATTTTAGTATGTATCACAACCTTATTTTGATGAATTTAGAGAAGGATGTAGTCAAAGTCTAAAACATGAAGTTGTTCAATTATGTGTCTAGTATATATCTATACAGTTTCAGATGCTACATACGATTATAACATACTGTGGATACAAATTAGTGTAAACAAGTCTATTCTGGCAAAAACAGTAGTTCGATATAGTACGTAGACTTCATTTGAGCGATGTAGAGTCTGATTTTTTTGTATAAGTAAACCCTTATATGTGTTTTATATGTGGCTAAAATTTAAGAATAAAATGATTTTTTTTTGTTTTCGATGCGAGAAGAAAATGCAAACTGGCCAAAATGCGTAAATAGGCTTGTTTTACACTCCGTCAGCTATCGTTGAATATCATACGCCTATAAGAGTGGTCTAAAACATATGAGAATGTATACTTCATAGCAAATTGAACGTATAGGCATATATTAGCAAATTCAACATCAGAACATGCATCATTTGAGCATTGCATCTATATAGTGGCACATACACTTCTATATTGAAAGGAAATGGTGTGATCATGAGTATTAGGTGAGAAGGGTTGTGGAGAGGTTCCAGAGACGAGCTAAGAGACTCCAACTTGTTTTGTCTTGTGAGTGAACCCATTACGTGCCTTATGTGCTATATTTGTATATTGGCTTATATATTGTTATTGCTGAGCTTAGGTGAAGTACATGGTATTATTAGTATTGCCTATTATATATGATCTGATTATGTGCTATTGGTGAATTCTTATATGCTACGTATTGGAATGTTGTTGAAAATGTACAGGACACAATATATAAATTATTGGAAATGTTATTGAGCTACATTGTGTGTATGTGTTGCATCTAATTTCATATGGTTAAAAAGGAATGTTATTGGCCGATGTGTTCAGGTATTGCAATTCTATTAGAAATATTGGTTATATGAGAAAGTAGATGGAACTAAGTGCTATATGCAGCTAAAACTCGTGTGAGCCACATCTACAATCCATTCTACTACATTGGGCTGGCCAGCAATTTATTTGATTTATTTGATCAGACCTACGGGTCAATTCTAACGGATATTGGCAAGCCCTTCAAGTCAATTCTATTGGTATTGGAAAGATCCATGAAATATGTTATATTAGAAACCCAGGGCAATACTTGACATGTTGTTCGTCATTACCGAATAAAACAGAATAGCATTGCATTCTTATTTGGTGTTCTTATCAAATGGTTTACTTGTGATATATTGGTCTGATTGTATATATGGTACCTTATTATATATTGTTTGATATTTGTTGGGTTTCTCAATAATTTGTGATTCATATAAAGTGCAAAATTTTTCCTATGTATTAGAAATTAGCTTTTGAGCCAATTTGCAGGCTTGTAGATACACAAACGCGACAGAGGTCGGAATGCCACGATCACTCTCTCTCTCCATCACACATGTGCATATAGGATGAAATCTTAATGGCTCATCATGTCTCATACCAAGTCTACTAGACTTGACTTGTACTATATGATGTATATTACAAGTTGACAAATTTTGTTAGTTCTGTCGTATTTGTGTTGGTAGCTTGTACTTGCTGTAATCTCGTTGATATATATACAAATGTTGTTATATGTTATAAAGTTATGTGAATATATGTTATATAAGTATGGGTGTTACATTAAACATCCTCAATCATATAATTATCATCTCAAATACCCAAAAATCAAACCAGAATTGAACAAGGTGCTATGTAGAATCTAGTCGGAATCGGGCAGGGTGTTCCATGGACGCACTTCATCATTGTTGGTTTCCATATTTGATGAACTTTTGTAGACATCACTCTCGTTGTTTTTTGCTCTTTTTGACGATGTAGATAAAAGAGCATTTGCTTTCCACTTTGAGTCTTTTTTTTAAATTACCACACATGTTTGTAATTGAAACGCTTTTTAAGATTTTGATAATATAGCTCTCGAGCACATTCCTTTAATTGATCATTACTCAAACCACTATGATACTCACCTAATAACTTGTTGTAGACTTGGTCGAAACCATTAGGGCATCGCTAGTGGGGTTGATTCTTAACCCTAGTAACTGATTTGTAATCAACCTTCCCCATTAAAGGAAGGTTGGTATTTGCCAACGATTAGCAAACGCCAACCATTAGTGGACCCCACCATTTCCTTTACATTTTTTAAAATTTTTTTGTTTCTTTTCTTTTGTTTCTTTTTTGTTTCTTTTTCTTTTCTTTTCACTTCTTAGTTATTTTTATTTTTATTTAATTTTTAAAACATTATAAATAGGCATATTTTCTCAAATTTTTAATAATTCAATTTTTTATTTTATATATTCTTAAAATATAAATTTTTATTTTCAATAATTTAATTTTTTATTTGATATATATTGTTAAAAATATCAAAATATATTTTCAATTGAAAGAATAAGTGAAATAACTCACACAAAATATTTATGTCAAATAAATATTTTTATTATAATTATATGTTATAAATAAATAAAATAATGAGTGAAGTGATTATAGATCTCATATAAAATATAATGATATGTTAACCATTAGGGTATCTCTAGTGATCGGTTAATACCGAGCACTAGCTGCCCACGTGGTCAACCTTCCCCATTAGGGGAAGGTTGGTCTTTGTAAACAGTTGGCTTTTGCAGAGTGGCAATTCGTGTTAAGCATGTCATAATCATGTCTTGTCATATACATATCACTTATCATTATGCATGATATAAATATTATAAAAATTGAATTCGTGTTATTCGCATCGTGTCATAATCGTGTACTCGTAAATTATGTTATCAAGTTAGAAATTGTCACTCCTACTTTTGCCAACCGTTTGATCAATGAACCCACCACTTCCTTTACCCCTTTTTTCTGATTTTTTTAATTTGTTCTTTTCTTTTCTTTTTTTGGTTTTAGATTCTTATTCTTTTATTTTATTTTTTTATTTTTATTTACATTCTAAAACACTATTGATAGATAGTTTTTCTTCAATTTTTTTCAGTAATTCAATTTTTTTTATTTTATATATTCCTAAAATATCAATTACAATGTAATAGTTTTAGTTTTTTTATTAATATTTAGATATTATTGTAATTTTTATTAATGAAATTGTATTTTCAATGCTTAATTTTTAATTTTCAAATTAAATTATATTTTAAATATTTATTCAACCAACCATTAAATTTTATTTTACTAAAGCTATTATTTTTAAATATTCAATTAAATAATTATTAAAATAAATATTATATACTATAAGTCCTAAACTAATATTTTTAACTCATATATTAACTCACACAACATATTTATATCAAATAAATATCTTTATTATAATTTAGATGTTATATATAAATGAAATAATGAGTAAAGTGATTGTAGGTCTCATACTAGAGTATAATGAGAGTTTAACCATTAGGGAGAGATAATTTGTTGAGTGAAAAGTTGATGAATTGCTAATGTGGCAAACTTGTAATGCCCCGTATTTTTGGATAATTATTTAAATAAATTTGGGGTATTTTTGGATAATTATTTTAAATAAATTTGGGGATAAATTTAAAATTTAATTTTTGGTGATTGAAGGGTCAATTTTATGTTTATGATGTTAATTGTGTGATTAATGAAGGTTTGGAGTGATTTGGAAGTGTTTTGGTTAAGTGAAAATTGTGGAAAATTGAAAAAAAAACTGAAAAATGCAACCGGACGACCCATCGTTCACTTTGGGTTGCCATAATGCATGTCGTTCGTCGCTGGAAGCATGGTCGTTCACATTGAAACTCTTGTCGTTCACGTGTGTGAGTCTGATTCCAGCTAGAAACGAATCGTCGTTTGCAATCAAACGCTCACGCGTTCACGCGAGGCAACCCAAACGGCGTGCCGTCGCTTGCTGTCATCCGCGCATTCTGCCTATCGTTCGTGTGCGTGACAGTGGCCTCTTGAGTGAAACGACATCGTTTCACTTGGGTTTCCAACTTTAAAACCATATCGACCCTCTCTTCGTTTTCTCTCATTTCCTTTCAACTTTCTCACTCAAATCCAACCCAAATCATTTCCTCTCGCCCTCAGAACATTCCTCTATCAAACTTAAGGTAAGTTCATCATTTATTTTTCATTTTTGGCTCCCTTTTATGCATATTTTTGCTTGGTTCCTTTGTTGACCGAAAATGGGTTTGATAGGGCTTAAGGTTCAGTTTTGTGTGGATTTTTGGTTTTATTTGGGGGTGTTTATGTTAGATATAAGTATGAGAAGCATAGAAGAACATAAATTTAGCTTGATCGATGAGAATTTGATGATTTTTATTATTGGTTCATTTTAGTCCAAAATTTTGAATTTCGGTTTGATTAGTTTTAGGTGGTTTTGATAGAAACCAATGATGAATTTAGACTCCTGGGATGATTTTGAGTTGATTGGTATGATTGAAAATATCGGATCCCGCTCGAATCGAGTTTTGTGGCATTTTTTAAAAGATTTTTGTGCCGTGGGGACTAAAATGAAAAATGTGTTTTTGAATATTTTTTAGCGAATGAACTGATATTTGGTTAGGATGGTCAAATTTGTAATTTTATGAAATTATGGTATAGATTTGTAATTTTGGAGAATTTTGAGAAATTTTGTAATTTTGAAAAATTTGAGGTTTTATTTAGAAATTGATTTATTTAGAGGATTTATTATTAAATTCTAAAGGTTTAAGGATTAATTATTTATTTCTGGAGTTTTGGGAATCAGTTGTAATTTTACGAGGCCCGGGGACTAAACTGTAATTTTACAAAATTTGGAGACCAAATCATAATTTTACATAGATTTTGAATTTTGGGCCAATAGTGTTAGATCTTCGACCGAAATAGGTTTTCGACCGTCGTTTGAGTGTCAGAGTCTGCATATGCATGTGCAAGCATTACGGTACAGCTACAGTACCAACATCATATTTCGCTTTGTTTCTGATATATTTGTTTCTAATATTTTTGTTCCAGCTTCGTGTTCCTGCCAGTACGACCAGACACCCACTAGTGGTGCTTGACTGGATCCTTAGCATTTGGATACCAGGTGAGTGGATGGCAGCTTCAGACACAGGTTGTGTCTCCAAACTGTTTATGTATTTGATGCGTGCAACACGTATTTGAAACCTGACTAATCTAAGGATTGGTTAATTAAATAATTTGATTATGTGAATAAATATTAACCTCTTTGTTTTTGAGAAATTTACGTATATATTTATATATATGTTTTTCGTCTATTTTTTACTCTGAAATGCATGCTCTGTTTTGTATAAATTATGTTTTTGATTATGGGACACCTTTGCTACGGGACACATAGCCTTTGGTATACCAATGCATGATATAACTCAGCTATCGGGGTTGACGATAACCATGTTACCCTGGCCCAGCACATGATCTGTTCTCGGATTAGTGGCATAGTCCACAATCATTATATGGTGGCAGTGGCACAGATTACACCACACTTTTATTTGTTCCCATATTACGTATACTCTGTTTTGAGTGTGATACTAGTAGTATCGTTTTGTGCAAGTGCATGTGTCGGCCTTGGGTGTAAACATTTTGGAAACGTTTCTTTCCGAACTGTACTATGTATATAGAGTGTATACATATATATATACATTTTCTTATATCTGCATGTGGTAGTTTTCAAACCAGTCTTTGTGAGGCACTTATGAGGCAATCATGAGTGTTGTCCCTCACTGGGTTTGACCCCATTTATTTCTCTGTGTTTGTCTTGTTGTTATGATTACAGCTTGACTTCGACTCGACAACCTTTTGGCATCTCCGCCCAGTGAGGCACATATATTTTTGGTTAGTAGCGCCCTCTTGGTCGGGCTACTTCTTTTGTTTTAGAGCTCTGCATCGGGATGTTGTTGGGTTATGGGGTCTACAGGTTTTGACTTTTGGTACATTTGCGATTAGATCGCTTTGTATATGATTTCACATATGCTATATTTTGGTATATATTAATATACATTATTTTCATATCTTTATATATGATTTTCTCATAAATGATTTTATTAAATTTTTTTAATAAATTAATGAATGGGTAGAGTTTTTGAATCTCCAAG
>CAODLS010067874.1:0-15918 GCA_948243855.1 Flueggea neowawraea | reverse complement strand
GAGATTATGTTCATTGACTTTTGATGCTCAGTGAGGGATTCTGATGTTGCGGTCAGTGCCCTTTTGACCGGGCCCATTTGTATGATTTGTTAGATGCTCCACACCGGATTCCTGTGGGATTTGTTTATGTTTTTGATATTTCAAATGTTTTAATTTGAAATAATTTACGCACTTAATATTATGTATGTTTTGTTTTTAATAAACAAATATTATACTTTTATTTGTTTTTCATATTTCTTTAAATATGATATTTAGGTAGAAGTTCTGTACTATGAGGCTTGTGCGGGATGAGCTGGGCTCACATAGACGGTTCACCTCGTACGCCGGTCATGGTCCCGAGAATGGGTCGTGACATATACAAAATCTATGCTCATTAATCATCTCTAGTAGTAGTAACTCACCTCAAGATCCCTGACTGCCTGATCCCTTGACATTTCTTTTTTTTCTGACAAGAACGTTTGAGAAAACCAATGCATAGAATGCCCTGGAAATGAAGATTGAAATTATTTAAAAAGGACCATTGGATTTCAAATGATTTCCCATGCTTTCAAATTTCAATCAACCGAGATTTCTTCAACATCAGAGACTAACATTTAGAAAAAAGAAAATTTGCAAGCTTAAAAACTCAATTGAACAAATTGTTCTCATAAAGTACTTGAAACTTTATGAAAGCAAATTTCTGTAAACAATGTGCTTGAACTAAAAACTACCAAGATGTCACCAACTCAAGTCTAGTTGTGCAAGTAATAAACAAAAGAGAGAGGCAAATATTGAAAGATTTGTTCATGCAGAAGTAAGTAGTTTTTCTCATCTTACCGAGACAACGTAGACAACACCACAAGCAAGGAGCATATAGCTTGCCATATTTTGTAAAAGAACAAGGTCCTTCTGCTTTGCAGAATAGTCAGGGAAAGCTCTCGTCATAATTGCAACACTGAAAAGAACATTTGTCACTATAAAAGCCAAATAATTCATGATTCGCTCCATTCGATATTTTTGTATTTAGTAGTTTTGTGAATTGTTTTAATTGATGTTTTCTTCTCTTTGACTTTGTTGAATCTGTCCGTAATAATTAGATCCACTGTATGGTGTAATGTATAAATCTACTATTATATCATCAATTGAACTCATGTGTAATGATTATATTCATTAAACATTAGCAATTCACTGGTTCTCACGTGTTATTGTATTTAACTTTAAGAATCCTTTGGTTCCAGTTAATTTGGAATGAGATGGATTTGATCTTTTCGTCCGTTCGATTGATTCATAATTTGTATTAAACATGTAACTATATCAATGGAAGTCGAAGAAATTATCTTTTCATTTCAAATAAGAAATTAATTACCAATTTCAATTCTTACAATAAAAGTATACCTTATTATGGTTAGAATTCGTTTATATGAATTGTATTGAAGAACCTAATTCTCTGGCTCCATGAAAAACTTGGCAGCATTCTTAACATATAGTCCAAGCATTATTCCATCATTTTATTGTTCACTTGTGTCTTGAATACTACTATTATTGTTGTATATATTTTATTTTAGCAGAATTTTAATTGCTAACATTTAACAAGCTAGTTATTATTTTAACTATTTGTTAAGTACTTGTCTTTGTTAATATTTATATTTATTTATTACATCTTGCATATACAATATAATAACATTATAATGGGAGATAAAAACCACGAAAATGACAAGGTCAAAGAAAAAGGTGGAGAAAAATATAAAATTTGGATAGTTGACAAAACTAATGAGATATAAATAAATTATATTTTTACACTTTTTATGGTTAATTTGTAATGAATATTTTAGTTATTTATTTTACCAGTAAAAGAAAGTTGTATTAGTTTGAAACAACTCTAAAACATTTATTTTTATTTAATAGTGATAAAGTAAAAATTTTAATTGTTATAAAGGTCTTTTCAAATAAATTCTATAAAAGTCATTGATAAATTTATAAACTCTATAAAGTTTTTTAAAATAAAGTCTATAAAAGTCATTGAGAATTTATAAATTCTGCAAAAGTCTTTTAAAATAAAGTCTGTAAAAGTCATTGACAAATTTATAAACTCTGCAAAAGTCATTAAAATCTATAAAGTCTGTAAAAATTATTCACTTATTAAAAGTCATAAGTAGGAGTAGAATCTTTAGGTGAAATGGCATTAAATCTCATCCTAAATTTAGCCAATTCTTCAATATAATAACTAACTTTGATTTCTTATTCCTGATCACTAAATTTTAAATTTTCATTTTATTTTATCACTAGCAATAATCCTGTCAAATTCATTAATAAAATATTGATATTGATTATTGCGTCATGACCATATAGATAGTTTGGGAATTCCATTGATTATGGCTTCATCAGATCAACTTATTATTTATTCTCTCCATCCCAATTTGATAGACATATCTTTTATTCTAATATCCCAAAATATAAGCACATTTTTCTTTTTGTTACATTTATTATTAACGAAGTTATAAGTTTGTCCCTATTTAATTTTTGTTTTAACTAATTTATTAATTACAAACACAATTAGTCAAAGGGCATAAATGAAAAATCATATAGAATTAAATGATTTTAACTACTAAACCTACTATTTCTTAATTTTTGTGAAAATTAATTAGTATTTATCAAATTGAGATGAATGGAGTATAATTTATTAATCTCTCTCGTTTTTTTTAATTCTTTACCTTTGTTTATGAGAGACTTTTGGCCTTTTACAAAAAAAAATACACCCAATAATAATTGATTATTTAAATAAAAAATACGAAATTTAGTTCTATTTATAATTTTATAATAAATTTTAAAAATTATTAGAAAAAGTAAACGTTCATAACAACTGTCTTTCCTTCAATGTCTATGCTAACTATTTACATCTTGTTAATATGGCAGCTGAACTAGTGAAGTGGTGTGAATATTTGGCAGACGTCTAGCAAAATTAGAGGGCAACTTATTCATCATGGCTTTATTAAGTTAATATTTAAGCTAATTAATTTAAGTGGTCATAGATACATATGTCTTATTCCTGAGGATTTAGTACATAAACCCAGAACTAAGTACCTGTAATATTATGCATGTTCTAACCGGAATCTAGTAGTATTTCGAGATGAGTTGGAAATTGGAGAGTGTTTGGATGTTAAGACGCTTGTGAAATGCACATTTGAGGTCATCTACGTGCATAGTACTAGGTATTACGCACGCATACGAGATTTGAGTTTGAACGCGAACTTGCGTGGGTTGTAATGTACGTTGGATGTCATCTACGTGCACAGTACAAGGTACTACGCACGTAGTCGGGGTTTGGGTTTGGCCGTGAACGTGCTTAGGATCGTCTGGGTGAGTTGCAAAGCTTCTGCGCATGCTGATCATCTTTTGAGTGTGAACTGTGAACACGCAGAAGCCTTTTACGCACACTGTAGGGGGTGGAACGCACGTAGATTGTAGATTTGGGAATTTGGTCCTACTTGCGCAGAACCCTTACTGCACACGTAGATGTGTTCCAGCTATGCAACTTTGCACGAAACACAATGCTTCAGCCCGTGAGTCTATAAATACCCCCCACCTACCCTTCTTTCGGTCATAACTCACCCCAACCACGAGAGCACTTCCTATTTCTCTTTGATTCTCCTTTCTTCTTCTTGCTCCTACAACGATTCGTAAGGTAAGAAACATCCATTAATCCCTCCATTTCCTTATTTTGCTTTGCATTTGAGCATTCTAGGGTTCCGACCAAACTTTAAGTTTGGATCAGATCTTTCCTTTCTTGATGGAATAAGAGTTAATGAGTGTTAGATTAGGATTTTTTGAGGTCAGAAGCTTGAGGTTTAAGCTTCGGTCTTGAAGGTTTTGGTGTTTAAACCAAATGGGTTTCTCTGAAACTAGGATTTTGGGTTTTCCCAGATTTCTTGATAGATCTAGTGTTGTTTCTGATACATCTTGTTGAATCAGAGTTAGAACCACTTAGATTTGAGTTTGGTTTGGAGAAATTGATGATTTCTCCTTATAGGTCAAAGATATCCGAATTTCTAAGTAGATATTCTTGAGGATTTTGAGTTTATTTGTTGAACTTGAGGTTGTATTGGTGTTCAGGATGCTGATTAGACCCAATCTGGGTGTTCGGTTCCGTTGGGTACTGAGTGGATCATGATTTGGGTATTTTTGGCAAACATTTCCTGTTTCTAGGAGAATTGTCAGTTGGTAGAATTGGGTCTACATTTGCATTTGCATATCATGTATTTGGTATTGTCACAGTACCACATTTTGATGTTTGAGTTATTTGTACTTGTTCATCTTTTTGTTCATGCCAACGAGACCAGCCACCGACTAGTGGGGTTTGACTGGTGATATTACTTGGACTTTCCAGGTGAGTGATAGCAGTTTCAGGCACACATGATGTGTCTTGAAACTTCTATTATTGATTTTTGATGTGCCGAATGCATTTATGAAAATGGACTAATATGAGGATTGACTAAATTAATAAAATGATTACGTGAGTTAACGATTAGTCCTTTGTTTTCGAACTGATATATATATGTATTATATATATCATCTCTGATTTCGATGTTGTGATGCATGCCTTTGATTTTATACTATGCAATAGTATGATTTGGTTTTCTGATATGGGGACACCTGTGCTACGAGGTACATAGCCTTTGGTATATCAATGATTGAGACAACCCAGCTACCATGGGTGTCAGTAGCCATGTGGTTTGATCCAACACTTGAATTGATATTGATAGAGGTGTGTCCTCATCACCATTAGTGGCGGGTCCACACATCTCGTGATTACTGGCGGAACCCATATCACGTTTGCTTTTGTCTATATCTCGTGATTAGTGGTGAAGTCCATATCACGTTTGCTTAGTCTCATATCGCTTGTATATGTTTTGAATCTGAAACTCCGATTTGAAATCAGAGATGATTTTTTACTACACCTATGTGCATGTTGGTTGCTTTGTATGCAACGATTGCAAATGAATTTCTGAAAGACTATTATTTATAGTGTGTATATAAGTATATACTTATCTATATTTGCATGTAATATTTGCGAACTGCTTTCAAAACTATATTTGTGAGGCACGTATAAGGTGTTCTTGAGTGTTATTCCTCACTGGGTTTGACCCCCGTTTTATTTATGTCTATGGTTGATCCTATATTTTAGATACACAGATTTTGGCTTTGGCAATTGATCCGCATCTTGCTTACCAGTGAGACGTCTTTTGGTTAGTGATGCTCTTTTGTTCGGGCTATTTGTTTTGGATATTAGAGTTTCTCACCGAGATGCTGTTGGATTACTGGGTTGCCATTTGGATTTTGATGTATTTGATTTGGTTTACTCGTAAACCTTATTTTGAGTATACAAACTATATATATATATATATATATATATATATATATATATATATTACGTTGATTTTATATAAATCCATTTTATATTCCATATGTTTTTGAATAACAAATGTTATTAAATGTTTTGATTAGTAATCTGATCTTTGAAGCTTGTGTGAGATGGACCGAACTTCCATAGACAGTCCATCTCTTACGTTAGTCATGGGTCATGACAGTACCTATTTCAATGAAAAAGTTAAGATGAACACTTCTGGAATGCACTATTAATTAGTGAAGTTCTTGCTTTGAAAAATTTGACATAAGAATACATTCATGAATAATCAAAAGGAGAAAAATCATGATTTATTTGACGAAGTAATTCCATCTAATATTTACCCTAAATTATCACCATAATTTAGAAGAAATTTAACCAAAAACAGCCAATAATAAATAAAAAATTATCATAGCACGTTAAGTTATCTTGATTCTTGAACGATTATGTTTCTGATAAGTTGCGATAATTGGCATTCATGCGTGGTAACGTAACCAGAACTTTTTGTACCTGGCACAATGTAAGTGGAGGGACCGAAATGACTAATTTAAATATACAGGGACCAAATAGAATGTGCTATACTAAAATTGGGGACATTATGTAAGTAAAGGGACCAAAATGACTAATTTAATATACTAAAATTTTCTAGTTAAAACAATCACCCTATAATGTCCCCAATTTTCCTCCTAAACATCCAAGAAAAGTTCCCTCCCAAGAATCTTGCGGCTAAAGCCCAAACTTTTTGCTTGAAAAAGCATTTTGCATATGAACTTAATATTAAAATCAATCAACTAATCAGTCAAATATTTTAGTTGAATTAACAATATAACTATACTTATAAAAAAATATAACATATTGCAGAGTTAATTTGTCAAGCACATTACATAATAAATGCATCATAATATCCAATTATTTGTTGAAGAATATCTTTCAAAGACGACTATAACCAAATAATTGACTAATAACCAATCCTTTTCAATCGGTCGAAAGACACAAACATATAACAAAGACTAAATTAAAAACTCTTTTGATCTAACTTTGGTGCATTTATGATTAATAAACAAGCGAGAAATATTTAGAGCAATGATGATTAATAAATTAGCAATAAATATATACTTTGCTTGATTATTTTTGAAGGGATTTAGTTGTGTTCAATCAAAATATTCAAAATAATCAATTAGAAAAAGAGGAAGTAGGTAACAACGTTTTTAAAATGAGAACACTAGTTAGAACAAATAATACTTTCTTTCTTAGATAAAAAAAAAAGCTTTAAAGTAAAAAGATAAGGAAGTTTTGTCAAATGTAAGACTTTTAATCTATAATGTTTCCTTTTTTAATAAATAAGCTGCCAGTATTATTCATCTACATATCCATAAAAAGTGGATTAGAAAAAATTGGCAAAATCTGCTAGTGTAGTTTGTGTGTATGTGTGGATTTTGTCTCACATTAAAGAAGAGAGGTGTCTAACATTAATTTAAATACTAGTGAATTCTAAATCTAACAAATTAGATGGACTAAGTGAGAATGAGTTGGGCTTTAAATTTATATTTAAAGTCAAAAATTGGCACATCTTGGACATCAAAGAAATAAAATTCAAGCCCAAACCACAATTAATTTTTGTAGTTATTTTAGTCCTTATCTGTTGTTAATATTTTCAGTTATGTCCAAGAATTGTATCTTTTCGTTTACAGTTATTTTAACTACTTCGTCCAAACGTTCTTCCTGCATCTCTTTAGGCTCCATAAAAAAGGGCGTACTAAACAGTAGTTTGTTGCTTGCAATCAACAAACTAGAGGTTGTGTTATATCCAGAAAGTGTGTTTGCCGATCCCTAATTGCATTAATAGTAGGGGCAAATAAACACTTAAAAGATAGTGTTTATACACGCCTCAAAACCTACTATATAGATTCCCCAAACTTGTTTTTCTAACAAAATCTTTCTCCCTAAAGTATTGTCACATTTAATGGCTATGGCATCGAGAAGACAAAGGAAACCTACAAATTCAATCGTCCCTATAGAACAAAAGGAAAAAATAGAATCAACACCAACACATTTGATGAACATATGTAATGTTGAATTCGGCGAGTCTCGGAGAGAACCACATCGAGCGTAGGCCCAATGAATGGACACACAATTTGACAGGTAGGGTAAAAGAAAATAAAAAAAAAGAAAAAAAATGAAGAAAAATAATTTTAAAAATTCTCAAAACCTACCATTTTCTCTTTATCCTTCCAATATACAAAATTTTCAAAACTTACCATATCCATATTTTTCACCAAATTTAGAATATTCTCAAAACTCACAAAATGCACCTAATTTCTCATATCTTTCCTCCCGCAAATGCAAAATTTTTTGCATCCTTTTTTACCCCATAATATTCACAATAATCCTCCAAAAGATGTTACTTCCCGAACCGATCTTTCAAATGCAACTAAAACGGGTTCATTATTGAATTCTCACGGTCTCCCATTTTCCTCACAATCAAGGGATGAAAATGTTATCTCATCCAAACAAACCAATGAAAAAAACAAGGAAAAACGTCATTCGTGGAGTATGAACCAGGAAAAATTGATCGTGAGTTTGTGGTTGACAATTTCAACCGATGGAGTTATCAGTAATGGTCAAAATGATGGAGCATTTTGGAAAAGGGTTGTTGAGTATTTCAACGAAAATAAGCAAGTTGGTCCAACAAGGCAACATTCCACTTTGAATGTCACGACCCGTTTTTGGACCAGGACTGGCGTATGAGGCGAACTTTCTATGTGAGCCCAACCCATCTCGCACAAGCCTCATAGAATCAGAAACTCTACCATTCATTGATTTATAAAACATTTACAATAAAACTTTGGAAGAAAACCATACACATTTATATGAAAATATATTTAACATATATATAGCAAAACAGTTACAAGGCGAACTGGTCATAAATCCGTATACAAAACATAACATAGACCCCATAACCCAACAACATCTCAGATGTGGAGCCCTAATACAAAGAAGTATCCCGACTAAAAGGTGCTACTAACCAAAAATGTTAGTGTCCTACTGGGCGAAGATGCAAAATGCTGCCGAGTCGAGCAATCTATAAAATGGAAACACGACAACACAAAAAAACAAAGGGGTGAGAACACAGTGAGGGACAACACTTCAGATTTCCTCATACGTGTCTCACAAAGACTAGTTTGAAAACCATTTGAAAACTACCATACACAGTATACGCCAGATATACATATATACACACTATATAAATAGTACAGTTGCAGAGAAAACGTTTGCACCAAGAGCAAACACATGCACTTTGGAAAAATACTACTAATAGTATCATGTTCAAAAACATAATATACTTATTATGAGACCATAGGTAATCGTGGTATGGTTTGTGCCACTCTACCAATGTATAATGATCGTAGACTCTGCCACTAATCTATAATCCAATTAGGTACCGGGCCAGGATCACATGGCTACCGTCTACCCTAATAGCTAGGTCATAACATGCATTGGTATACCAAAGGCTACGTACCCCGTAGCGAAGGTGTCCCATAATCAAAAACCATAATCAAAACCATGCATAACTCATAGTCAAAACATACAAAAAAACATATATAAAAAAAAATATATAATTTCTTAAAAACAAAGGCGTGAATATTTATTCACATAATCCAATTTACATGGTTAACAACTCCTTAGATTAGTCATGTTTTCCATACATGTGATAACATACATCAAAAACAAACTATGCAATTTTGAGACACAACCTATGTGTCTGAAGTTATTATCCACTCACCTGGATGTCCCAAGCTCTAAGAATTCGATCAAAGACCATTGGTGGGTGGCTGCTGGTGCTGACAAGCACAAGATGCTGTAACAACTATAATATACAATCATCAACATATGGTATCGTGGCCGTACAGAATGTATGAGTGCAATGCAATCCAAATGCCAAACTCTCAAACGATCTTCTCCCAACTAACCAAATGCTTTCAAGTATCTAATCATCCTCAAAAACATGAATCTAATATCCTCCTCCTCAAAATAAATCAAAATCATTGAGAATCAAAATTCTTAATTTCGACCTATTACACCTCAAGATAAAAATCATCAAATCCACCAAAACCAACCATGATTATGGTATCTCCAACTTATATTCATCAATATATAACAAAAATGAACTCCCAATCAATCAGAAATCCATGGAAATCCAAACCCTAGCTCAAATTACACCCATATCACATAAACACAAAAACTCTCAAAACCAAAGCTAGAATCCATTGGTTCTAACCTCAATCAATTATAACCTAACATCAAACAACTTCAATCCATCAGAAACAAAGAGATTAGAACCACCCGTGAATCTCAGTCAAAATCCCTAGATGCATGATCTATGATCAAAACGGGAAAAGAAGAGATTAAGGAGTGATTCTTACCTTAGAAATCCAAGTGGAAGCAAAGAAAAGCAAAAGAAGAAAAGGAAATGGAAATAGATGATGGAGAGAGTTATTTCAGTGGTTGAGAGTGAGTTATGATGGAGAAGAAAGCAGTTGGAGGTATTTATAGCCTCACACAACCGACATGCCACATCTTACTTACAATCTTCTAGAAGGCATGCATCTACGTGCGCAGTACCTCTTCTATGTGCATAGTCTCTTCTTCTACGTGGGTTGCACCCTCCTCAACGTACGTAGACGGCTGAGTTGATGCTTTCCCTTCCTCAGAACCAAGATCAGCGCACGTTACATCAGGTACAACGCACGTAGTTCTTTCCTCACCCTCTAATGCACGTAGACGTGCTGAGGCAGAACTCCTCATATAATCACATAGATGACTTCAGACTCTCTAACGCACGCAAAACGCACGTAGGACGCTATCAAAGAAAATCTAACCTTCGAAATCAAGATTCCTCACTTCTGAAACACCTCAAAACTAGATGGAATGCTACATTACTCAGACTATAATAGTATGGGATATTACATTGAATACCCATTGGCATTGAATGATACCTATGGTTAATGAATTCAACTAGGCATACAATAAATTATTGAGTGAACATCGTAATGGGTGGAGTGATGAGTTGGAACTTGAAACTAATAATATGACATTCATAAGAGCATAATGCAATGCAAATAACAATATAATTTAACCTAGAGTTCCACCAAGGATCCATGCATATCAACATACACGTAGGGTTAGGGTTTTTACCAAAAAAATACGATGCTTGAGTGAATGGCCGAATGGAATGTTGATGTTGCTTTTAGTATAAAACTGAATCTTCTTCCCTCATGTTGCCTTTACGCGAACGTGTCTAAAGGTATTCACGAAAACAAACCCTTTTGGATTGGTGAAGTGTATTAGCAATTAGAATCTCTATTCTAGTTCTCACAAATAATTTTTCTCTCCTTTTATTTATTCCACTCACAAATTCGGCATAACCCCATTCTAATTGCAAGATATGATTCTTATTTATATGCATATGGAAAACCCTAATGGGTGCACTAGGGTTAGCCAAATTTCCTTTCTTGTTCCACAAGAATAATGTCACGACTCGTAGGAGAATCGTCTATGGGAGCTTGACCCATCTCGCACAAGCCTCGTGGATCATAACTTACTACCCAAATTCAATTGATTAAACCATTTATTTAATCAAAACATTTATTATTTAAAACATACGATAGAATAAACATATCATACATAAAAATATTCAAAATATATATAAATATAGTAATATATCAAAATACATCAAAGTATAAAGGCAACTCAGTAACCCAACAATATTCCTGGTGTAGAGCTTTAACATGAATACATAAGAGCCCGATCAAAAGGGCATCACTAACCAAATGACACCTCACTGATATCCAAAATGCGAAAATGTTGTCGTAGCCAAAAGTAGTGAACCTGCGGAATAAAACCAACAATAGACATAGAAAGAAAGGGGGTCAGGGCTCAGTGAGGGAACACTTCATACCGCCTCATACGTGCCTCACAAAGACTGTTTTGAAAATAGTTTAAAATACCACATACAGGTATAGACGTATACATATACATATACATGCTATAAGTAATAGCTTTTCGAAAGTCATTTCAAAATCGTTCATAAGCAAAGCATCTAGCAAGCATGAAAATGTACTTAATAATCATTTTGATTCTTAAAACATGGTTTCATAGTGAAAACATATAGCTTTGATAAGAGATCATAATCATGGGTGTGCTCGTGGCACCATATAACATGGGTGTGCTCATGGCGCCATATAACATGAGTGATGTGGACTCAACCACTATCATATCAATTCATGTGTTGGATCAGAACACGTGGCTACCAGCATCCCTGGTAGCTAAAATTTCATAGTACATGTATCATTGGTATACCAAAGGCTACTTCGACCCCGTAGCATAGGTGTCCCGTATCATAAAAACAAAATCATAATCTTGCATAACATAAATCGTAGAAATGCATTTCATCATTTGAAATCATAGGAAAGATATATAATACATATATATATATCCATTTCATAAAACATATTGTTGATTATAAAAATCACATAATCATTTTATTCATTTAACCAATCCTTAGATTAGTCCATTTTCATAATCATGTTCAACACATCATAAAACATAATAGGAGTTTTAAGACACAGCCTATGCGTCTGAAACTGCTATCCACTCTCTTGAAAATCCTAGTGCAATCGCCAATCAAGCCCCACTTACCGGTGGCTGGCCTCGCTGGCAGAAACATGAAGCTGAACATGGACATACATAATATATATCAAGATGTGGTACTGTAGTTATACCATATGCATGATATGCAAATGCAGATGCAAGCTCTCATAGACGCTGAAGCGTATATCGAATGTGAATCCATCGCTCTCGATCATAAATTCATAATATTCGTAAAATTACAGTTTGGTTCCGAACCACTGTAAAATTACGCCTTAGTCCCCGAGACTTGACAAATCTCCATATAGTCCTCAAAGTATCCTTAAACTACCAAGAGGTTCTCTATAAGTTAGAATTCTCAAATTCATCCTTCAACCCTCAGAAATTACTCTTTAATCCTTAACTTGTAAAATTATAAGTTAGTCTCCATAATTATAGAAATTACAAATCTATACCTCAACTTTTTCAAAATTAAATTTCTAGAGCTCAAGTTTTTGAAATTACAAATCTGACTTCAACTTTCCAGAAATTACAAAAATGGCAACACATAAAGTTTCATTCTCAAAACTACCGAACTTTCGATTCGATCAATAGCTGATGTAACCAATCACCCACACTGCTCCTAAACACCTTCAGAAACATTAATCTACCATCAATCTCATCAAACAAACTCCAAATCATCACAAAAATCATCAAAACCAAACCTAACCCTAGGCAACATAATAACTCATCAAATCTGTAGATTCAAGGCTTCAAATATGTTTCTTTAACCTCAATGAAATCTAATCTAACAACCCTTAGCATCCATTAACTCAGAATCATTCAAAAATTTGAACCCTAGACCCGTTTGGATCAAAACGGACTTGATGGATTAATGCATGAAAGAGATGTTAAATCCAAGAAAAAGATGCAATCTTACCTCTTAAAATGGTTATGAATGATGGACGAACCAAGCTCTGAAGTCCCAGACGAGTTGAGAAAGTTTTGAGTGAATGGGAAGAGTAGAAAATGAGAAAGTCGGATTTGTTGAACACTTTTAAAGGCGTCTAAAACACACCTCACGTACGTCAATCTGTGTCTCACGTACGTTAGGGGGCCCTTACGTACGTGTTTGAACATCTCATGTACGTTATCAGGGCTCAAAATCAATTATGGGCGCATCAGACCTGACCTCACGTACGTCACCCCCAAATGTCACGTACTTGAATCATCCTGGAAGCCCAGCTCACGTATGTGACACCTCTTTCTCATGTACGTGAGTTTTGCCTGCTTTACGTACGTTAGGCTTAGCCTTACGTACGTAAGATGCTTTGTTTCTCCCTTATTGACTTCTCTTGCTACTAAACTCGTCCCGAATAATTTCAAACACTTAACAATATCCAACCTAACATGATTTCATCATGAACATCATACACCATCCACTGGTATTTCCAAAATTCCTCCATGCCAAATTCGAAAACTATAGGGATCATAATTGGAAAGTACGAGATATTACATACTTCCCCCTCAAAAGAAATTCGTCCTTGAATTTCGAAACAAAATAAATCATAGTCAAGATCAACCCCAGATCTCCCAAAATAAACCCAATTCAGAATCTCGAATCAAAATCAGACGGGTATTACAAATAAGGACTCCTAATTAGTTATTGAGTGTGTTGAATTTCCTAGTCACATGTGCACTAGGTTTTATTTTCCTTGTCACATAAGAATATGGACTCCTATAAAATAGGAATAGGGTACCGAATTTTTCAAGAGGGCTCCTTAATATTTATTGAGCTTTTAATTATATGATACATTATTATTAGATAAATTACTCTCATGTCATACATAATAATATGCCCAAAATATACTTAACTTAATAAGAAGTAATTTATATTAAAAGCTCATTAAATTAATGGATAATGTCTTACATCATATTTAAGACAAATTATAAAATCTTGAATTATTAATGATTAATTAAATTAATCATCTTAATAATTATATTACCACAAGAGATAATATTTGCAAGTCAATCCAATTCGTTTTAGTGTGTGACCCAATAGGCTTACTCGAAATTGGCAATGGGTCTTGTCCTAAAACTTGAGCCCATCGTCCATAAGCAATATCTAGTAATACATTATGGCAAATCAAAATCAAGTGGAGTCGGTGATCCGAGTTAACCTTTCACAGTTTGATATTTAGTCATTTTGTATCACAATATCTAGATTAAGCATAATGCACGGTTACATGTCAGTCTTATATTGCTTTATGTGTTTCTTGATCCCAACTAGATTGATATAACAAATGACATTGATAATCCCTTTATCAGTTCATTCGAGTATGCATACATTCGATCAATCATACTCATTAAGTGGCCTAGAGATATTACTCTTCATAAGAGGAACATATTCATCACTCTCACTATCACTCCTCTACAAGAGTCATGACATATCCAATCATAACATTTATTGTTACTTTGTTACGGATAACATTTGACTAAATTAAAACATGTGATTCTTCAAGTAGGAGTCGATAGTGAGTTTCAGTCAGAGGACTCAAATATCACCATTGCACAAAAACTACTTGTGACATCAATACATGAAGTGCTTTCACAGCGGACTAGTCCAATACATGTTTCCTAATATGTATCTATATTCTAAGTAATATCCCATATCTATAATCAGTAAAACGTGTCCACTTAACAACATACTAACCTTAGTTCATTATCATTTCTATGATAATAATCAATTATGGACATTTAGAATATTATTCATTTTACCTTAGTGTTTTACTATCAAGTCAAACTTGATGAAATAAGGAAGAATAGACTATTTATCAATTATCAGATACACCTCATGCTAAAAATCATCAAAACATGTTGCTGAATTTTGGTTTTGAAGATAAAACATGCTGCTGGAATTTTATCTTTAGTGCCGTTTTTGTGTGATGGCATAGGTTAAACATGTAATATGATTAATTAGATTTATATAATGTGTTTAAACATTTTTAATGGATAGTTTTGAATAAACATTGATGCTGTCCAAATCTGTCTTGTTGATCCGAATGACATACAAGTTAAGTTAGGTGTCTAACATGGTTAATAAACAACCATAAGTGTTCATATGTTTTATTTGGATAAAAAGAAACTTATTTTTAGAGCCTTAATTTAATTCTGGACAGTAGCTAAAATATTCTCATTTTAGTAGTTTTAAGTTTATATGATTGGATTTTATATGCTCAAAACATCATATAGGTTTATACAATGTTTTGGTTAATTGTTTTAACAAAATTGTGTAAACTGATTAAGAGAAGATCAAATCAATGTTGGTTTTGGCACAAAACTAAATTGATGTTTTGTAGATTTGAGAACACTTATTAGATGAGTGATTAGTCATGTTTGACATGGCTAAATGGGCTACGGCCCAGACCCATCACTGGACTTAGTTCTCGGGGTCCAAAAACACGATTTCTCAAATGGCTATGGACTTGATAATTAAAAATGGACTTTGCCATGTTGTAGTTGCATTCATATGATTGGATCATGTGTGGTGGCATGTGGGCCTCGGGCCCAGTTGATTGCTATAAAAATTGTGTTGATGAATGTATTGCATGGTGCATTTTATGGGCCTAGTATTTGTGAGTTGTAATTCAATAAGGCCTGCAAGTCTTTTATTTAAATTTGTAATTTTTTTTATTTAGAATATATAGAAAAATTATAAATGTAATTATAAGCCCAATGGAGCGAGCCCAATGAAGCGAGCCCAATGCATCCAATGAGATGAAGGCCCAAGTGAAGATATACTATATAATAGTATAGGTTATTGACCCATGATTTGCACGTTTACTTTATGCAATTATTATCATACAATATGCCATGTGTTATGAAATATACATTTATATGCAACTGTCAAA
>CAODLS010067340.1:0-12507 GCA_948243855.1 Flueggea neowawraea | reverse complement strand
GGCACACTCATCCTAATTAGGAGGAAGAAATTCGGCACACACTACCTCTCCTATTTTTTAGGAGTCACTTTCCTTGTTTGACAAGGATGAATCCGGCACATGCACTAAATAATTAGGAGTCCATGACTAATTAGGAGTTTTATTCTTATGTGACAAGGAAAATAAAACCTAATTTGCATGTGACAAAATTAATTAGGAAGTGATTATTCTTGTGAGACAGGAAATGCAAACCCTAGTGTGACTAGGTTAGGAATTTGGCACACTCCTTCTAGATTAAGAAGAGACCGAATTATTGGAGGACAGGAAGAGAGGAATTTTGGCCTTGTTATACACATTTTTAGGTCTCCTCTTATGCCTATAAATAGGGTTCACTCCTTGCTATTCTTTCATGGCTTGGCCGAATTAGTGAGTGCCACAAACAAAAGAGAGAAAATTATTTGTGAGTTTTAGAATGGAGATTCTAAAAGAAGTGCTAGCACACATTAGCCTAATCAACGATCTTTTGTGTGTGTGAGAGTAGAGGGGAGTCGTCTTTTGGCAGCTCCTATTGTCAATAGCATTCGGCTCAACACAAATCAAAGGAAGCAATTCGGCAATTCCAGCTTTTGGAGAAAAGCAATTCGGCTAAGTTAAAAGGTATATATATTCGGCCTCCTTTTATTAGTTATGATTACATACAGTGTTCCTGGATGTTTCTTGTGTGATATTATTGTTTTTCCGCTGCGCATATTATATTGTTATTCGCATAAAAAACCCAACAAAGAAGACCTTAAGAAATGGAATGCCAGGGCTGGTAGAGCCATGTTTACTTTATCGTTGGCAGTGGAGGATGATCTATTAAGACACATCAATGATGCACAGACTCCCAAAATGGTGTGGGGCACTTTTCTAGGATTGTTCGTGTCAGACTAAAAGTAGTCAACATTGAGATCCTTCTAAATTTTGATGATGAACAAAATTTGGAAATGGTCAAGTAGACAGGGATACCCTTTACGTATGTAATGTGTTCTATTACATACGAAAATATACTTGCAGTTTCAAACAGAAGCTAATGGAATGATTTGAAAGCATGGCTATAGTCATGTACGTAAGGACAAATCACGTACATAAGCGAAAATAATGTTTACACAACAATACCATCAACCATCATGTGCGAAAGAGAAGACAACATGAGTTTTTAAAATTTTGACAGAGTAAAGTGCACAAGGTGAAAGAATTACGTATGCAAATTCTAAGAATACAGAATTAAGATAAGATGACCCGACATGGCATTTTTGAATTGATTGAAAATTCGGAGAATGTTCAAATGCAACTATAATATCGAGAAAATTTATGTGCACAAGTAAAAGGGTTTAGGCACGTAAGCAAGGAGTTACGTACGCAACATCTTAAGTTACGTAAGCAAGTGTGAGATATGAAGACGAACAGAAGCTATTGGAATCTTGAAGTGCGTAAATTGTGTACACAAGAAAAAGATTACGTTCACAATATTAAGACCCGTCATTCATTACGTACGCAAGTTTTAGTGTTGCGTACGCAACCTAGGGATGCATAATGAACTTAGTACGCAAAAAAATAATTGTGTACAGAAGTCTGGACCGACAGGTGCATTAAATGCCATCTCTTTTGAACCACAATAGCTTGTACACGTCTCACAACGACTCTAAATCTTAGAGGAAGTATAAAAACATGCTTGGGATAATACATAATTAAGAGATAACATTCTTACACTTATTACATCCATCTACCAAGCATCAAAGCACATATTTTCTCTCTCTTGTTGATACAAGTGTATTTGTTCTTCAACTACCATATTAATTGCTTGTATCACTAGCTTTATTTTTGCTTGGTGAGTGAACTTATTACATTCAAAAGTGAATGTGAGATTTGGGATCAAGGGTAGATCCTAAGTTTGGATGATAGTGAAAATCTTAAGTGGTGAAACTTAGGTAGTGGACGTAGGCAAGAGATTGGTCGAACCACTTTAAAATTTTTATTCTTTGCTCTCATTTCACTTTACTAAAATACCTGGCAAGAAAGTTCAAAGCTTGATATACCGCATTATTCAACACGCCTTCTAGTATAATAATTGATTCAATAGTTCGCTCGGACAAATGATGACAAGAACTACCAACTCGAGAATTAGTTATTATCAGTCTTCCAGGGAAACATGACTGTAAGTGAATATTTTACCAAAGTTAGATCTTTATGGCAAGAAATTTCAAATTTGGATCCGCAAAATCAAATTAGTGATACGAGAGAAAGGAGAATTATCATCCTCGGATTGTGTTCTATGAGGGAGCTCAGCACCAAAATTGTCACCATCCGAGGTCATACCGTAACTAGCGTACGAGGCAAATCGAACCAGAGACCCGACCTGTCTCGCACAAGCCTCAGATAATCAGAACATCTACCCAAAATCTTATACCAAATCAATTATTAAACCATTTAAGCCAGAAACAGAAATGAATAAAAATTCAATTTCATTTAAAAAATAAATTCAAAAATAATATTTATAAGTAAATTTGTTTAGCCAAAATAATCATACACAACCATAAATTCACTATATATTAGTGTGAAGCATCTACTGAAACAGACATACTAGAGCCCAAAAAAATGGCACTCACTATTGATCTAAAATCCTCACCGAGTGCAAAAGATTGGATTTGAACTAACTCCAAATAATCCTGAAATGTAAAGCCATAAAAAGGGGTCAGAATAATCAGTGAGTGATAGCACACTAGAGTGACTCCAGGTCATCACATAAACCGTTTTGAAATCAATTTTAAAAAATACCGCATACATGTATATAATTATATAATACTAATATACATGCATACATATGTATATGTTAGATTGAAAATATTTTCTCAAAACGTTTCTCATAGATGACAAACATCATACAAACAGATAGCATAATAATTACTAATCAAGATTTTCATCCAAGTTAACCATTAAACTTTAGATTCATAACATCATCATACAATACTAATAAAAACTCCCAAAAGTTGCATTTTCAAAGTTCTAAGAACAAATTTTTATATCACTAATCATACATCCGTATTATACTAAAATTGTACCAGACAAGATCATAATCAAACTAGCAACCTCAAGAGCCTAAATAGTAACCGGTTCAAAAGGGCTAAACAGCTAACAGCCTTATGGGCTAAAACAGTAGCACGCTCCCTAAAGGTCTTAAAGCTAAACCATAACAGAGTTGATCAATATGAGCATATCTGCGAGCATTGCATTCCATGGACTCCAGCAAGATACACTCAGTTAGATCATAATATAATATACTATAAGGGTATGATCAATAATACAAACTCAAAAATTCAGTAATTCATTATATCTCATTATAACACAATGTTATCAAAAATTCAGATGAGAGAACAGAATAAGACAGAATTAGAATTAGAGATGTGGAATACTGCCACATGACTCGTGTGTTTAACGTAAAACATAGTGTTACCACCAACCCTGGTAACTAGACCTTGACTGAACAATGGTATACGAAAGGCTACGTACTCCATAGCTAGGTGTCCCTAATTAGAATCACTTATACAAGAATGTTTTATCTAAATAGATGAGGATGCCAAAATAGATGAATAATAACAGAGAGTATCACTGATCATATCCTAACATTCCATGTACATACTCACTTATCATATATATCTTAAGCAGACAAACATGCGAAGAAGATAGATAATTACAAAAAATATAATTAATTCAAAACAGATTATTTATATAGTTCTAAGCAAGCAAGCAAGCATACATAGCAAAAAAATAATGTTGATGTTATTATCGAACATACTAAGTACAAATTCTTATTCCATATTTTACATAAACAGATTTTAGGATTTACCAATATTTTAATTAGTCCAGATTACATGGAAAAGTCGGAGCACAACAAAAATAATATAAGTTCAGAAAACACAGCCTATGTGTCTAGTATGACATCCAACTCATTGGGCGTCGAGCCAAAGAACCCAGTCACGCACCATCGATGGATGGTCGATCACCTCAGATAACAAACGGAGTTGAAAGCAAACAAATCATAGAAGAGTCAAACACGGTACTGTGGCAAAATGCATGATATGTAGATGTGAACCCAAACCCTTGACGACGTCAAAAATCCTATTGTGATCGAATATCTAGCCTTCTCTTCAATAATCAAATGTTTCACCAAATTATAGTCTAGTCCCCAAAAGTTTAACAAATTACACTTTAGTCTCAAGGTCATGACAAATTATAATTCAATCCCTAAAATTTTCAAAAATTACAAATTAGTCCTCCAAATGTTCTATATTTATCTTTTAGACCTCAAACAATTGAAATATTACATTCTAGTCCTTACGACATAAATCTTTTAAAAAATACCCTAAATTCATACATCCAGATGCAAACCGTTCCAAAACACCCAAATCATCTCTAAACATGTTTAATCATATGAATCAACACTTCAATTCTTCAATTGAATAATAAATCATCAAAATCCCCAAATTCTCTAGATCAAACCATAACCTACACCAAAACCACTTCAATCTTCATTTTCCAACTCAAACCCATTCATTCATGACCTCAATCTAGCATAATCCATCAAAATCCAACTCAAATTCAACCAAAATTTTCCAAAGAATTTGAAACCTAACTCATCCAACATCAAACATCATTAAAACACAACCAAACTAGTCCTATGTTATTATTGCAAGAAATGTGTCACGACCCAAATACGGGCCGAGAACGGCGTACGAGGCGAACCATCTATGGGAGTCCAACCCATCTCGCACAAGCCTCAAAGATCAGAACATACTACCCAAACTATTTAATTATCAAAACATTTATTAAAATGTTTATTTATCAAAAGCGAATGAGGTATAAAATAAGATTATATATATATATATCAAAATAATATATGTGTAAATATTTCAAAGCCAAAGTGGCAATCCTGTAACCTAACAGCATCCCGGTACAGAGCTCTAACAATACAAAAGAAGAGTCCGGACAAAAAAGGCATCACTAACCAGTAGACGCCTCACTGATAATCAAAATGTGGAACGGTTGCCGAACCTGAGATACATGAATCAACATAGACAGAAAATAAAGGAGATCAAGGTCTAGTGAGGAATAACACTTCAGACCACCTCATACATATCTCACAAAGACTGTTTTGAAAACAATTTAAAACTACCACATGCAATATAAGTGAATATATATATATATATACACACACACACATAATAGCATTCAGAAGAATCATTTTCTAAAACGTTCACAAATAAAGCAAGCAACAGACACAAAAAAAAATATCAAATACAGTTTCAGAGTCAAAACATATATTGTGAATATGGGATCATATCAAATGTGTGCATCTGACACACATATGTGATGTGGACTCCACCATTAATCACTAACACATCATGTGTTGGATTAGAACACATAGCTACCAACATCCCTAGTAGCTGGGATTTCTCAATGCATTGGTATACCAAAAGCTATTACTACCCGTAGGACGAGTGCCTCATATTAGAAAACTAAATCATGTTATACTATTACATAGTATAAATTCATAGCATACAATTAGCATCAAAATTCGCAAGAAGATATATAATACATATATATATCAGTTTCAAAACACAATACTGATTATAAAACACATAACCAGTCCTACATTAGTCCATATTCAAAATAGCATGTCCAACATAACAAAAAAAATAGTAGTTTCGAGACATAGCCTATGTGTCTAAAGTTATTGTTCACTCACCTGGAAATCCAAGCGCAAACGTTAGTCAAGCCCCACTTGTTGGTGGCTAGCCTCGCTGACAGGAACAAAAGCTAAACAGACAAATATATATCAACAGATATATCATAGACAAATCAAAATGCAGTACGGTGGCAATACCAAATGCATAATATGCAAATGCAGACTCTCAATGTCCCAAAAATCCATATCAAATGATAATCTATCACTCTGGACCCAAAATATAATCTACATAAAATTATAGTCTAGTCCTCAAATTATGTAAAATTACCATTTAGTCCTTTAGATTCATGTTCTACCATCCTTAATTCATCAAAATCTAACAACAACAACTAAAAAACATGCCCATAAATCATACCAACCAAACTACAGTCCCCTTCACAGCCAAGAATAACAACAGTGCAATGATATGTAACAAAAAATGAAAGAACAAAATGGATGACATTTACCTTAACTTGGAGAGAATGAAGCAACAAAAATGGAGGTTGAAGAGAGAGCTGAAACCAATAGTCTGAGATGTGAGAGTGTGAAGAAATGAGGAGAGAGAGAGAGGACTGCAATGGGTGGTGGGAAACGTAGTTTAAAAAGAACAGAATGCAAAGTTGGGCGGTGGAAGAATTAAAAAAAAAAACAGTAGAACTGACAGAGAATGGGTGGCACCATCTGGGTTTAAAAGAAAAGAAATGAAAAACGGCGTCGTTCTGATTTTTCAGCCCAACACGCTCACGGACGAGTGCCCAGTAGCACAAACAATAGCCACAAAACGGTGTCGTTTTGTGCGACCAACAACACACGGATGACAGCACCAGATGCGGACGACAACATACAACATAGACAACTTGCCTTTTGGACTAAGCGCACATAGAAGAAGGCAACGACCTGTAGCACGTTTTTGGTTTATTTGTTTCCCACCAAATTTCTCCTTTTATTTTCAACAAATTTTCACTTAATTAATCAAATTAATCACTTCAAAACTTCATTAATCACCCAAATAACATTTAAAACACAAAAATTTAATTTTTCCAAAATAGAATATTTTTCCAAATTAATTGGAAAAATAACCAAAAATTAATCCAAATTACCAAATATTACAAAATGGAAGAAAGAAAAGAGTAGGGAGAGTGATCTTACATCAAGGAATTGATAAGAATGAAGGAGATGCAAGGAGAGAATAGGAGGGACAGATTTTGGAGTGAAAAAAAAAAAGTGAAGAAGATGAAGAATGGCCGACTAAGGGAGAGGTGAGGGGTACATATAGAGTTGCTCATCAAAATGCACTGTTTCACTAATTTTTGGGCTTTACGTACGTAATTAATATATTTACGCACGTAACTTCCCTCTTACATATGTAACCTTAGATTTAGGTGCAGAACAAGGCTCCCAGAATGTTTTCCAAAAATTTATGTCCAGTTCTACCCAAAGTTACGTCTTAAGCACGTAACTCCACCAATATGCATACAAATTTGTTTTTCCAATGCATGTACGTAAATCCTTTCTTACGCACGTAAGTGTGCCTTTTCTAGCTTACGTACACAAATCTTTGCTTGTGTATATAACTTAAGACCATCACTCACGATAAACATCATCCTAGAACTCGAATATCTAATCAGAATCGTACGGGACATTACAGGAATAATCATAATGATGATGAATCAGAGGAGAACACTACTCCTTGCAAGAAAATTCAATGTTTTGTTTGTGGCAAAAGAGGCCTCTGTGTTCGAGATTCCTAGCATAGAAAAGCTAGAGGAAATGTTGTGATATCCACTTGCTCATAATTTGAAAGCAAAGAAGAATGGAATTTCCAAGCATCAACAACTATGGATGCTCTTACAAATAAAATAGCTTTTATGAGCGTTATAAAAACTGGATACGATAGTGAAGAGGAATGAGATATTTTCGAAGATATGATGGAAAAGAGTGTCGGAACACTCAAGTTGAACCATTATGAGGAAGAAGGAGATTTTGAAGCTTTGACGACTTATAAAGGTGAGGCGAAGGAAGAGTTTGATTTTAATGATTAGGGTGTCCTAGACGAGGCACAAGAAGACTTTTTCATTGACAATTTTCCAAGAATACAACGAAGATTGGATTGAGGTTTCTAATAGCTCTAATCATAGGAAAAAGGAAGAGAAAGCCGCATTTCTTAATAAAGCTTTCAAGAAAAGAGTCCAAGCCAATTGTCGAAGACTTGAAGTTGCTAAACTTCTAAGAGTTAGGGATCAAGTTAGAAGAGAATTTTTTTGAAGAAGACGAAAAAGTAGAATCTCAAAAAAACCTTCAAAGGTCGAGTTGATTGAGAAAATTAAAGACTATAAGAGTTGATTGGAGGGAAGTAAAGAATACAAAAAAAAGTAATGTTAAAGCAAAACCAAATGTGCGAGTTCACATTGAAGAGCTCAAATGCAATAACATTTACAGCATTTCGTGAATAAGTGGGAATGGTGTAAAAGTTAAGGGATAGTCAGCAGTGGTGGACCTACTAAGGGACCAGCAGGGGCCCGAGCCCCCTGCTGCCTCCGAAGGAGGGCCATGGTAGCCCTCCTCCGACAGGGCTCCTCCACTGAGCCAACACTTGCTATTGGGATTGAGTTTGAGGGTTTTTTTTTTGCCATTGATGAAGCTTGGTGGAATAGACGAGTTCCAACCTTATAGGTCGTCCTGAAACGACGACGTCCAGCCTTCTTTTTTTTATTATTTTTAAGGCACAGGGTGAAACGACGTCATTTTGCCCTGTGGCTTAAAAAGAAATTAAAAATTAATAGACCAGGGACAAAACACACCTAATAGACCAGGGCAAAACTCACATTAAACAAAACGCACAAGTCCCCTCCCCCCATTTCCACTTCATAGCACATCAACCACTCACTCACTCTCACTCTTCTTTTTCTCTTTCTCTTTGACGCATTCCCACTCCTTTCCACGACGCATTCCCACTCCTTTGCCGACATCATCCATCCCTCCATGGTAAGTCGAGCCAATTGTCCCTATTTTTAGAAAAAATCAGTTTTAATTTTATTTTAGGTTAGGGTTGTTGAATAATTGGAAGATGAAATTGAGATTTAAATTAGGTAGATTGTGGTGTAGGATTGTTAAATGTATGATTGAATGGATTTAAATTTTGTTTGTATAGATTTGAATTAGTTAGATGCTTTTAATTGCTATGTCTGCATGATTTGGGTGAATTTAATTTTGTTATTATTTTATTTGTTGATTTAATTTATGAAAAAAATAACCAAGAGATTAAGTTGTAGTGTTATATATATATATTGTTGTACAACTCGTGTAGTCAGATTTTTTGATCCACCACTGGTAGTCGGTAAGAAAAAGTATTGAGGATCACCTCCTACCTCTCTCCGTAATTATAGAATATTCTGTCTATTTCTACCTAGAATTAGTTTCTAGAATAATCCTAAAATATCTATATTTGATATTTAAGTAATAGTTAAGAACTATCTAGAATATTAAAGAAATAAAAGAAGAAACGAAACTGGCTTAGGAAAGTTGGTTTATGAGTCGGTTGTGGAGTATTATAAATACTACTTGGTTCGCTTGTAGTAGTGTCCAAAAAATGTGAATGTGTGTGTGCCCGAGAATGGGAGCTAATAATATGAGTGCGTGTGTGTGAGAGAGTAGTCCAGAAGAACAGAGAGTGTTTGTGAGTTTTTTTTTTTGTTTGACAGCAGAGAGTGTTTGTGAGTTGAGTGCTTAGCATATTGTAAAAATATATTTGTGGCCCTTGTGATAATGTGATAATATAATGTTTTATTTTTAAATCCTCCATACAAATATTCAATAAGATATATAGAACCTTCCAGAAAAAATATTTGCAAAGATAGACTAAACTTATTATCTTCGAACTTGTTACTTCTGGAAAAAAGAAACCATCAATAGCGTTATATTACACTAAAGATTAAGTACTTATTTTAAAAGATAAGTACTCAATTGCTTTAAGTGTGTTTGATAACATAACTAAGCACTTATTTTTAAAGATTAAGTACTTAATTGTTTTAAGTGTGTTTGATAACTAACATAAATAACTACTTGTTTGAACCAAGTTAAAAAAAAAAACTTAATCTTTTAAGGAAAAAATGTTCACTTAAAACTTTAATTTAAGATCTTTTTCTATTCCTATATATATAGATGTAGTTAGTTGGTTACAAGTCCTTATTATCACGTTATTTTAAAGTTAGCTTGAGATGTTATCAACTTTTGTTTCATTTTTTTTAATATTTTTCATCACATACTATCTTTTTTGGTATTTAGTCCTCAGTAAAAACCAAACAATTAATACAAACACATTCAACACTTTTAATATTCAGAACTTAAAATTTATTACTTAATTTTTCAGCACTTAATTTTCAGTTTTATCAAACAGGTCTCTAAGGTGGCACTAGAATCGCAAGAATTTCACATCAATATTAATTAGTTTATCTTTATGAGCTGACTAATTACCATTATTCATGTTTTTAATTAATTGATTTTGTTGTCTTCTTAGTTATCAAATCACGGAGTACAAGAAATAACCGATGTGCCATTTATTTGAGCATATTAATAATCTAAAATATATAGTTAATTTATTTTGCGCTAAGCAACATAATGCTTAATAGGTGCATTGATCATTAATGAGCTTGTAATTTATTGATAAAAGACTCTTATTCAGCACTAAGTTAATTTCCTAAAATAGTTACTAATTTGTATGGTTACTAATTTTTATTTTTTATGTGTCCATCATCAATATTTCATTAAATTAATTACTAAAATACCAATGTGACAGTAACTTTTTGAAAGATGTTTTATTGGAGTGTTGTTCACCGTTGTTTGTCTTAATTTTAGAACACCCAATCAATTTGTTCTAACTCCGTGACTGCTCTCAGCTCTGAAGTACTTCATGTATCGCCTTGGCTTAGCTTCCCTAGCCTTTCACTTGTATCTTTTGTTATTGATAAACAAAAACAATCTCTCTTAGGAAATTCAAAACAAGACGTCAAAATCAATTTTCTTTTGACTTGGACCCATTTGTTGTTGTGTCATGAATTTGTATTCACAGGTACCCTGTGAATGCAAATTGCAAGGTAACATTGGCTTTTGACTTAAAAGCAACCGGTCAATAACTCCAGTAAGAGCCAGTCTCAAAATATGCAGGTATAGGCTTAAAATACGGAATCAGAGAGCTAGTAATTCTATTATTTAGAGTCAAAACCAGCAAAAAGGCCTTCAAGAATTGGCTCAAGTAACCTAATTATAGTTTACTATGAATCACAAGCCAAAAGCAACTAGGAAACCCTAAAACCAACCCTAAACCCATCCAGAATTGATTACACGGTCAAAGGAGAGGTGACACATTCGAAAGCAGTCAAGACACGGCCATTTCCTCACATCTGTGTGTCGAGTCGCTGAAATTCCATATTACACGGTCTAGGACACAATCGTCTCCCTGAACATGTCCTTCACTGTTACGCCATAAACATTCTCTTTTCATCTCCAATCTGTCCCATTTTGACTTGCTTCATCAAACATCAACATGACTTCACAATTCTTCAAGAAAATTCTACTTCAATCTCAACAATTCTTCACTTTGAAGTGAATTTTCTTTTCCCATACAACTCTAAACCTAGAATCACTCATCTGTCAAACTCCAGAAAGGCCTCAAGTCCTACAACAACAAACCAAGTCCAAGCTGGACTTGCTTCCACTAGCTAGCTTTACCTATTTACCATCCACGCCTAACAACACACCACTCCACATATTTCCTGTGTCTTCTAGTGACTGCCTTTCTCCATCACCAATACAATTATCATCCATTAGTTCTCTTGTTGTTACCTCTCATGGATAAACATGATAGACCTTTGCCTATTCCGGAGTCTCGATCACAAACTCCACCCGTTTTTCCTCAGAACTTACAACAGTAATTAACTCATTAGCAACTACCGAGTTACAAATTAAGGTGTAAATTTCATTCTACAATTTATCCTTCATCACTACAGAAGAACCCTTGAACACCCGAATTCCTCCACATCTTTCAGATAAACCATAACCTTGCTTAGCCAAAGCACCAATAGAAATTAAATTTCTTCGCAACCCATGGGCTACCAACCATCAAGTTTTTTGACCATCCCGTTATACATCCTAATTTGCAAAGAACCACTACCTTCAACACTAAGCTTCTCACTATCTCCCAATTTCACACTGCATCTCCATTCTTTAAAAGAATTAAACAGTTTTCTAGAAACAATCATGCGATAAACTATTCCAGTGTCAATAACCCAGCTATATTCAGATTTAGATGCAGTAACTGTCAAAACCTCTTTGATCTCTCCCTCATCAAAATTATCTTGAAAACCCACAAAATTATTCTGAACGATTGTTGCCCTTGATTCCTTACAATTTGTGTTATGTGGATAATTCTTTTTCATGTTCCCAAACTCTTTACAGTGAAAACACCTCAACCCATGATTCTTTCCCATTCTATTGTCCATACTCACAGTTAACCCGAACTCTACAATGTCTCCAACTGAACTAGAAGTTAATCTCTTCAGTTCTTTAGAAAACAGAGCATCCTTAACATTAGTAATCGAGATTCCATCTCTACCATACATTATAGTTGTAATATCCCAGAATTTTTAAGTATTTTTGGAGAATTTTATTTGGAAAAATTAGTTGGAATAATTATTTTGGATAATTTGGAAAATTATTTGAAAAATTATTTTTGGTAATTGGAGGGTAAATTTTATATTATTAATGGT
>CAODLS010067185.1:0-10080 GCA_948243855.1 Flueggea neowawraea | reverse complement strand
TATATACTCCGTAGTAGGGTGTCCCCATATCAGTATGATACATACTTAGTATTTCACAACAATTCATGCAACATATTATCCATAATTCCATCATTTATAAAATACTCTTGTATATATATACCAATATATACTTTAGGTTTTTCATATCAAAATGTTGGTTAATAATAATCACATATCCAGATTATTAATTAACCCAATAATTATTAGTCCATATTTCATGTCAAAGCTCGACATATCAAAAACAACATATACTCAATTTGAAAGATACAACCTATGTGTCTGAAACTGTCATTTCACTCACCTGGTATCCAAAGCTGCGGATCCAATCAAACGCCACTCGTAGGTGGCTGCTCCTATTGGTAGACACATAGAGCTGTAACAAATATAGACAAAGCAGATATCAAAATGTGGTATTATGACGGTATCGATGCATGATATGCAAATGCAGATGCTGACCCTCAAGTCACTAAAAATATACGTCGGGAGTGAATCCATCATCCTCGACCCAAAATATACCATATACATAAAATTACAGTTTGGTCCCCGACCAGTGTAAAATTATGTTTTAGCCCCTGAGACTTGACAAATTACAAAACAATCCTCAATAATTGTTGGGCTTACCGACTAACCATTCATAAGTCAGAATCCCTAAATTATATCCCGAACTCCTAGAAATTGCGATTTACGAAACGTCACAATTTGATCCCTCAGAACCACGGTTTACTCAAGTTAGTCAAAGGCTAACTCGAGTTGATCATGGTCCAATTTACTCGAGTTAGTCATAAAATAACTCGAGTAAATTCTGGCTTGTTTTACTCGAGTTAGTCGATCGATAACTCGAGTAAGTTCTGGATTAACTTACTCGAGTTGACCAAAATACTTACTCGAGTAAGTCACTTACCTAGACTATGCAATTCGATCAATCACTCAAAACAAAAGATGAAAATTACTACAAAATGCATACATTGACTCTAATCAACTTCTTACACATGAATCCACACTCAAACCCAGCCAAACAACTCGGAATCACCCGAAATTGCCCAAAATCGAAGTGATTCATACCTATTTTTTTCCAAAACCCTAATATGCACAATCTTGTAGAAATCATTAGGAAACGAAGGGTTAGAAACTCAATCTTACCTCAATAGACCCAAAAGAAGTGCTGAAGAATAACTTGAGAGAGTTTGAGAGCTTCTGGACAGAGAGAAGTGGAGTAAATGACTGAATTTGGGTAGGTTGGGCTTCTTAAAGATGAAGAACACCAAAACATATCGTTCCACTTCTGCACAGATAACTCGAGTTATATGGACCTCAACTTACTTGAGTTGTAGTTCCAGAGAACTTGAGCTGTATAAGGGTCACACAACTCGAGTTATCTCTCTCACTAACTCGAGTTATTCACTCTCAAAACTCGCTACTCTCAAGATTCAACAATCGCAACCCATCATGCTCATCCTGACAGAGCATCAACGATCATCGCTATAGGAAATATAGCTGAAGCAGGCGGGATATTACAACTTAGAAAGCTAATTAGTCTTCCTCGAGGATTATGAGGATTTATGTATGATTTTTGGAGCGTTAGGGATTGTATTGTGAAATTGGAATATTTCAGGGACCAAATCGTAATTTACCAAGTCTCGAGAACTGAGTGGTAATTTTACAAAAGTTGAGGGACCCAACTAGGATTTTGCGTAGATTTCGATTTTCTTGGTTTTAGAGTTTGGTCTTCGATCAAAATAGGATTTTTTTCGTTGATTGTGTGTTGCATTTGCATATCATGCATTCGGTACCGCCACAATATTAATATTTCGTTTTTGATGTCTGTTATTTATGTATCTTTTCCATCTTCTTGTGCTTGTTAGCACGATCAGCCACCCACTAACGGTGTTTGACTGGATCCTTAGCATCGGATACCAGGTGAGTGAAATAGCAGATTCAGACACATGGACTATGTCTTCTCAATTATATGTTTCTGCTATGTCTGGTTTATTTCTAGAAATTGAAATAATTAATGGTTGGCTTATTTGGCTTATGTGATTATTAAACTTTGTTTTTTGTTTCTGATAAATAATATTTATATGGTATATAAATATTTTCTGCAAATTAACTCAGTTTCTGATATTGAATGTATTTATATAAGGTAGATAAATATTTTCCTGCAAAATGATTTATACTTTGCATTTGCGTTTGATAAATATAAGGTATATATTTAAATATTTCGATATGGGACACCTGTGCTACATAGGGTAAACATAGTCTTTGGTATACCAATGCACATTCGATACACAGTTACCAGGGTTTTGGTAGTCGTGTCCGACCATACGCATGTACTGAATTTCAGTGAGATGACAGAGTCTATCCTTATGATATATTTAGTTGTCAGTTTCAGGCCCCAATATTTATTTTTGATATACGATATATAGTACATATTTTCAGTAAGTTTCTGTCTGTTGTTTGCTTTGGGTGCGAATGATTTCAAAATGAATTTTAGAATTATTATTCTGTATTAGTGTGTATACGTATATACACTTATATCTGCATGCGGTATTTCTGAACTGTTTTGAAAACGATTTTTGTGAGGCCTGAAGCCGATCTGGAGTGTTATTTCCTCACTAGGAATTTTTATCCATTTATTTTCGTTTCTTGTCTATTTTCCCATATCTGATTTCTTAGGTTCACATTTTGGCATTCGACAACCATCCAACATCTTACACCTTGTGAGGCGTTCCATTTGATAGTGAATGTCCTCTTGTTTTGGGCTCATTTTGTTTTTTATTAGAGCTCTACACCGGGTTGCTATTGGGTTATCAGGTCTTATTTTGACTTTTGGATTTATACTTGGTTGTTTTATATTTTTGCATTCACTGATATTACGATTTATTTGTATAACTTTTAATTCGTATATTCATTTGTTTTCAGTATTAAACGTTTTATACTTGTTAAACAACTTAACAACGATTTTATTAAATAAGTTGTTATACAATGAGAGATGAACCGAGCTCTCATAGACGGTTATCCTCATACACTGGTCGTGGCCTGTCTTTGAGTCGTGACACAAAAGGTCTTCAATAAATTTTCAAAAATTATTCAATTCATATTCAATTGGTTTTCAGATATTATTTAATTGGTAGTTAGTTTATAGTTGATTTTTTAAATTAGTTTTCAATCGTACAGTTATTTTGGTTGTGCTAGTCAGAATAGTAAGATCAGAAACAGGATTCGATCAATTCTTCCTTATAAATTAAGCATGTGTTAATCAAATTGAAGTGATAATTATGCGATACTACTATAAAAATTTATAATATTTATTCTGTACGAATATGATATGCCTATTACAAATACACTATACAATATTTCTTTCATACGAGAGTGACTTTTTAGATTCACACATATATATTTTCAAATTCACATAGACTTATTTATATGTTATTAGTATGTTTTTAACATATAAATAAGATATGCAACATATAAACAATATATAAATATTATTTAAATAATATATAAATAAGAAATAACATATAAACAAGTTTTAAATAATTTTGTAAATATGAACAGATTCTAATCAAGTTTTAAACAACATATAAACATATGCATAAATCTGTAATTTATATGCTTGAAACTGTAATTTTGTAATTTTTGTTTAAAATATTGAAAGTGGGTTGCATGATTTCATAAATTACAAATTTTTGCTGCTGTATATGAAAATGAAAATGGCCTTTGATTGAAACTCCAAAATAACTAAGCAAACTAGTGTTAGGCTCGGAAGTTGTCCAGAATTATTATGAATCTGTTTTTATTTTCTTATAAATATTCAAAATTATATAATGAAAAAGTATTTAAAATTAAAAAAATATAAAAATTATATGAATATAAAGATTATATATTGAATATAAATATAAAAATTGTATAAATATAAATTTGTCTCGGGATTCTAGTGTTTCACCCGCATTATATGCGGATTATTTGTAACGATTAAAACATGTTTCAATCAATCAAATGGTGATCTTGACCGGATGATCTCTAATCTTTGAAGGATGCCTTTGGGCTGTTTGAATAATGAACTTACAACGAACTCTAAAGAATGGATGATAAACTGACAAAATTTTGAAGATGAATAAAAAACAATGAAGGATAAAAAGAGTTTTTTTTTATCACCTATGACAGACGATACTAATCGTTGTTACTATTAAGAATAAAAACATATTTCTTTGGTATGTGACATGTTGGGTCATGTGTGATTAATATTAAGATTCTTTTATGTTTTGATGATAAACAAAATTGAGTTGAATTCTTGAGCATTTAAACATGATCATTATCAGTCAACTCGAGTAAGAGGAAGTGTTCTGCAAGTAATGGGAATAAACTGGGCATTCTGGACAAAGTTGAATAAATCTAACTCGAATTAGGAAAATGTGTAACTCTACTAAGCCATTATTCCATAATGTTACAATGGATATAAATGCACTCCAACAACTATTTTATCTCCACCAATAGTCATAATGCTTGGAGAGGCTATAAATACATCTTCAGAAGGCCAAGAATGTGTGAAACAACATATACAAACATTGTGCTAACACTTCTACCAATTCCAACAATAAAAACAAATACCAAATCAACCTAGATATCAAATTTCAAGCATCAAACTCGTACATTCAACTCTAGCATAGAGCTCCAATTTTTGTAACCATATTGTATACACTTTGAGAGTGTGAGAGGTTTGTTGTGAAACTAAGGAAAACAACATTATGAGAGCCTAGAGGCGTTGAGCTGGGAATCAAATTCGTTGTATTGACTTTATTGGATTGAGGCAAAATCAATCACCATTATAGTAAAAATTCTAAGTGGTGAGACTTAGGTAGTGGGCGTAGGCAAGGTTGGCTGAACCATTCTAAATTCTGATGTTGATTTCTCTCTTTTATTTCAAGTTGCTTCTGCTATCTAAACACAACCAAAGTAAAGACCAAAAATTCTCCAACTTGACATGACATGAGAAATCAACTCACTTAATACACTTAAAAATTATATCGAAAACATTAGAGCTTTAATTAAAACGAATGTTACAAGAAGTTAATGACGCTCATCAACCTACCATTTATAAATAGTACATAAAACCAACCAGCCGAGGTAAGTTATATTTGCTATACACACCATTATTATGTAAAACTATTTAATAACTTGAGCATTGAAGACTATCCCGGGGAGCATCCTGTCCTTATCATGTTTTGTATTTTTAGGTCTCGAGACGACATTCACGATTACTAAGTGTTCGAGTTTTCTTTATTATTGTTGTTCTAGTTTTGAGGCAACAAGGATTGGAGCCGTTTGTGGGAAATTGAACGAAAAGCCTTCTTCGTTGACATTCGATAAGAAGCTCATCAACACCATCTCCAACGCTCACTATGGCAGAAACACCTTCCCACCAAGCCAACTATCAGGAGGAGGAGACCAGAAGAGCTGGTGTCAGATTTGGAGATGAAGCCACGTGAACCGTTGTTCCTACTGTTCCACTTGCCGACTATGAGGTGATGAGGAGACAAAACGAGAAAAATTGAAAAACATTGGGCGAGATGGAAACCTTGCTTCAATAGTTCCTTCCTCAGGCGCAAATCCCACCTACGTTGTGTGCCTACACCCAAAGTGCTCAGAGTGGAGGAGTATTAGAGAGACGTGACGCTTCGCAGTAAAGTCATCACCAACCTATGCAAGTGCTTGAGCAGCTGAATCTTCCACCCTGCGAAGAGCATTTCGGTGTTCCTGTTCCTGATGCACGGGTCAAGGCTGGAAGGGAAAACTATCCGGAGGTGGTGGAAAGTCCTGCAAATGAGAGCCTAGGGTTCATCCAAAAAAGGCTGAAGTAGAGCCCCATTTCTCGATGAATGTTTGAGAAGTAGCAGATATGAAGAGGATGATCGAGGAAGTCCTCGAGCACAAGAAGTTGGTTCCTTTGGAGGAGGAGTAGCAGAAAGCCAAAGCTCCATTCATAAAGGAGGTCATAGGAAAGTTGCTTCCACTAAAGTTTAAGATGCCCTCGTTGTCGACTTTCTCAAAAAAGTAAGATCCGTTTGAGCATGTAAAAAACTATGAGCCATCATGATGTTTCACGGATGGAAGGATGCTATCATTTGCCTGTTGTCCAAAACCTGACCTCTAGTTTTTGCGGAATCAACTAAAAAACTGAACTCGAGTTTTCTAAGGCTCACTAGCAATCACTCTTATTTTTATAAGGCTCAATAATGCCATGTATTCTTGATAATCTTGAAGTACTATGCTTGTTCGTGGTTCAATTAATTGAGGGAGGCTTCACTTTCCTATTTCAACCAACTGAGGAAGGAGTTCACCAACACCTTCGTAATCAACAGCAAGAGAAAAAAAGGATGCCACGTACTTGCTGAGCATTAGGAAGAATGAGAAGGAAACTTTGCGGCAATACATGGAAAATTTAGGAACGTCACTGTAATATCTGGTATTTTTGAATTAAATTTTGGTTATTTTTTAATTAATTTGGAAAATAATTTTTAATGTTGAAAAATTAAATATTTTGTTTTAAATTTGAATTGGGTGATTAATAAAGTTTTTGAAGTGATTAAGTTGATTAATTAAGTGGAAATTGGTGAAAAAATAAAAATAAAATCGGAATAAAGGAAAGAAGGTCGACTGGTCGTTTGAGCGTTTTCAGTATAATACCTGTCGTTGGGTATCCTTAAGAGTTGTCGTCCGCGTTCGTTGGGGGTCGTCTCTGTGCTACTGGGAGTAATGCTACGCGAAACGACATGCCGCTGTGTGGATTTGCTCCTGTCGTCTGGCGCGTGTGTGTCGTTCGTTCCACTGTGCAGCAACTCAGCCAGAAACCACGTCGTTTCTCCTTTGTTGCTTTCAAATCAGTCACCGCCTAGCACCGCCCATTTTCTGGTTTTTTTGCAGATTTTGTACATCGATTTCCACCGCCCATTCAGTCATTTTCTTGTCTTCTTCATTTGTTCACTCCAACATGTTCTCTTCAGCTCTCTCTCCACTTCTGTTTCTTCATTCTTCAAGTTCAGGCAAATGTCAAGTTATTTCTTCTTTCATTTCTCTGTTACTATGTCATTTAATTTCTTTCATTTTCTGTTTTTGTTCATGATTGTTGGAGGAAGATTGAGCTTCAGTTTGAAGCATTTCTGGTCATTTGTTTTAGTTGTTTTGTTGGATTTTTAATGGATCTAAGTTGACCAAACAAGAATCTAAGTTGAAGAGGGTGATTTGGATGATTGTGATTAAATGGGTTTGTTGATCCGGGAATTTTGGGACAGTTTTGTTGGCTTAGAAATTTTGGGAATGAGTTTGAAGTTAGTTCATAATTTTGGACTTGTTGAAAGTTGTAATGTTCGGGTTGGTTCTTGAAATTTGTTGGTTGAGCCGAATGCGTTTGGATTGAATTTCTGGAACGGATTAGGATTGAATTTCAATTTTGGGAAATTAAGAACAAAAAAAGAGATGAGATTGGTTGAAAAGTGAGGACTTAATGTGATATTTGGCAGGTGGGTCAAATTATAATTTCTGGAAAGTTTGGCCAAACGTTGTGATTTTAAGGAATTAAAGTTAAAAATGCAATTTTAGGAAATTGAAGGATTTAAATATTAATTTAAAATACTTTGAGGACCAAATAATAAATTTTGAAAAGTTTGGAGACTAATTCATAATTTTTGAAGTCTCAAGGACTAAATGGTAATTTTACATAAGTCGGGGATTAAACTTTAATTTTACGTAGATTTTGAATTTTTGATCCAAAGTGATAGATTATCATTCGATATATATATTTTTGGGACCTTAAGAGTCCGCATTTGCATTTGCATATCATGCATTTGATATTGCTATAGTACCACATTTCAATTTGTTTCTAATATATATCTGTTTCATATATATATTTGTCCAGTTTCGTATCCTGATCAACGAGATTAACTTAGCAATCAGTGGTACGTATTTGGACCATCCAGCTTGGATTTTCAGGTGAGTGAAATAACAGCTTCAGACACATAGACTATGTCTTCTAACTTATATGTGTTTTTGTTGTGTTATGACCATAGCATGTAATCTGAATAATTAAAGGATTGAAAAATCCTAAAATCCGACCTATGTCAAAACTCTATTGTGGAAACTTAGATTTCTTTGAAAATTTTGATGGTTTTGAAATAATATCATGTTTGATATTTATTACAATTTTGGATTTTAATATATTCTCCATAGAGGATACTTTGTGTAGTACTTGAAATATTTTGATAATAAATGTTTTGTGAACGATTTGAAATATTTGAAGAATATTTCTTCTGAATTTGAGTATGATTTTGGGGTTAATATTCCGATGTTTGTATGTGTATAATTGAATATTTTCAAATACGAGTATTTTGATTTATAAGAAGAAAATTACTTTTCTGAAAATGAACATTCTGCTGAATTTGTATCCCTATGAAATAAAAGTTATTTATTTCATTTTGCCCATTGATTTATAAAATTAGCTATTGTACTATTTGATAGTGGTGTAACCACTAATATGTATTCGAAATTGCGAATACGTTTTTGGTAAAATTATGATGACTTGGGACAACTCAGTTACGGGGATAAATCGTGACCTTTGGTACCAATGAATTGAGAACTTCCAACTACTAGGGATGTCTGTAGCCATGTATCTCGGCCCAGCATATGATGTGATATTGACTAGTGGCGGAGTCCACGTATTGATTGTGGCGGAGTCCACATCACTTAGTCCCATGTCGATTTGCTTTGATATGATATGATTTGCAAAGAAAGATTTTGATATTTGCATTATAAGTTTTGCAAATAAAATTTGATTTAAGACATATGATTTGAAAACAAATATTTCGATATTTGTGCAATATGATTTGAAAAGAAATATTATGATAACTACGACATATGACTTGCAAAAGAGTATTTTGAGATTTGTCCTCTTGATTTGCAAATAAATATTTTGCACGATTACCTGTTTGTTGTTTGCCTTGGTTGTGAACGATTTCAAAACGAATATTCGAAACTACTATTTGATATTTAGCGTGTATATGTATATACACTTATATATGTATGTGATATTTTCAAACTATTTTCAAAACGGTTTGAATGAGGCCCAGTGCCGCTCTAGAGTGTCGTTTTCTCACTAAGGTTCTTACCCCTTTCTTTTCTGTCTATTTTCTTGTACTCTTACTTACAGGTGATATTGGTTGATTGTGATCTCTCGGCATTCAACACCTGGTGAGGCTTTCTGCAATTGTAGTCAATGCCCTTTTGTTCGGGCTCATTTGTTATTATTTTGTTAGTTGTTCTACATCAGTATACTTGTGGGTATAAGTTTTGTATATTTATTTGATATTTAAAAATGATTCATTATTTATCAAATATTTTGTTATTATGAAAACTTACGTTTTAAACAAATTTGGATTTCTGCTTATTAAACTTTACAAATGGTTTTAATAAGGTTAGAAATAAATTTATTAAGTTTTGTTCTTTGATGCTTGTGTTGGATGAGCTGGGTTTCCACAGACGTTTCGCCTTGTACGTCGGTCACAACCCGATTTTGGGTCGTGACAATCACCTTCGAAGTCCGCGACTTGCAACCTTAAATGGCGGTATATACTTTAGTTGATCCCTATGTGCGCACGAATAAGTATATACTAAATTCCGAGGTCATGAAGACCGTGAGAGTAAGGATGACAATGAGAAGAAGAGGAAAGAGAGAGAGCCTCAGGTTGAGTCGAACAATAAGAAGGAGAATCTGGGAGACCCTAGAGCACTCCTTAACCCCTGTGTTGAGAAGTACATGATGATGATTGAGTTGAGTTCAACGATCTAAGTGGCAATAGAGGGGTATGGATTCATCTTCTGTAATATCCCGTACTTTCCAATTAGGATCCCTATAGTTTTCGAATATGTTATGGAGGACTTTTGGTAAATTCCAGTGGATGGTGAATGATGTAATCATGTTAGGTTTGATGTTGTTAAGTGTTAGGAATGATCCGGGATGAGTTTGGTAACAAGAGAAATCAAGAAAATGGAAATCACGCTTTTAACGCACGCAGACACAAGCGTAACGCA
>CAODLS010067098.1:0-27933 GCA_948243855.1 Flueggea neowawraea | reverse complement strand
GTAACATTGTTTACCACAGAAGCCGAGTATATAGCTTCTTCAGTCTCAGTACAAAAAGCCATATGATTAAAGTAGTTTTACAAAGACCTTGGGTTGACTGCCTCATGGGAGTCCATAACTATCTATAGTGATAATAGGTATGCGATAGCTTACACCAAGAATCCAAGATTTCATGGGAACAGTAAGCATATCGATATTAAATATCACTTTGTAAAGATATGGTTGCACGAAGAGATGTGAATATCGAGTATGTTCCTAGTTATGAGATGATAGCACACTCTCTCACAAAACTGACAACTAGAGATGTGTTTGAAGAACACTTGAAGTCTCTAGGGTTACATAGAGTGTAAGGACATAGAGTTGTTAAATGTAATGTTAAACTTAGTAGTTAAATTTTTGCTTTTAACAATGTATGGTTTGATTTTCTTTTGAGTAATAAAATTATCATTCTTCAATTTTCACTGTTAGCAATATATGACAGCAAACATTATATATTGACATTTGCTAAGACTATTGAATATAGTAAAGCATGTTGGATGGAGAAGTAGCACACTCACATGGGTGTTTACCTCGAGTTTAACTATTTGTTTGTTAAATGCCGAGATGAGGCAAATTTTTCAACATGAGAAATGCTAAAAACATTCTCCTATAATATTCTCCTAGAACACTCTCTCTTTCATTGGTCACTTTTTAATCCTCTTTCATCATTTTTCATTTCTCTCTCTCATTTTCTCTCACTTAATAAATGATTTGTTTCGTCTCTCCTTTTTTCTCTTCTCTCTCTATGTTTCTCTCTCATCTTCTTGTTCTCATAAAAAAAAGTGACCAATGAGAAAGAAAGAGTGATTCTAGCATTTCTCTTTGAACATATATGTATGTGAGAACATGTTCATAATCACAAAATGCTGCCTTACAAGTATTGAAAGATGAAGACGTATAATTAGTTTGTGAAATATGATATGGATAGGAGATGCACATTTTAAATTACTAGGTAATCAATTCTAAAAGCTTTTGTATCCCTAGTATTATTCCATCTTACAACTAAAGGTAGTCCTTAAAGGAACAAACTAAGGTAGAATGCTTGGGTACGCTCTAACCAAAGCCTCTGCATGGTGTTTATAAAATAAACATGTGCTCCTTCAAGGAAGCATAGAACACCATAACACGTGTTCATACCATGTGTGTGACACGGCCAAGGAATGAGAAATCTTATTGTAAAGATGATCTCAATTTCTCTAGTATGAGACCTTGCAGTGAACAAGAGATTCTTTGCACCTTTTACTCTTAGAACTTTTAACACGTACTTGAAGTATGAGTCGGTGTGATTACTTTAGTGTCTCATTGAAAAGTCATGCATGATTTGACCAGACATGTCATGTTAGGTAAGCATACTGATCCATAATGGATCGTATGGTGTAAGAATGGAAGACTAATTTCTTGACACATTGGAAAAGTTTTATGATTCGCTACGCGCCTATTATAGTTTCTTAGAGAAATATAATAGTGAACACGAATTACTTTTTCAACAGATCAATGAGTTTTGAAAGCGAAAATTATGGAAAGTAGACTGGGGTATGAGCATATTAAGTGTAGCACAAATTTTATATGTGAAAGCTTTGAGAAGACAAAAGGCAAGTTTTGAGAACTGTTGTATATCCTTAACCAGTGTACAGTGCTATAGCTCTTGTCGTATGTCGGTCGTGCAAACCATTTGTTGTATGACAGTTTGAATCTGGTGTGCAATGAACGTGATGGACACGTCTCGTCATGTGCGAGTGGGAGATGTTGGAAAATGAGTCAGCCCATACTGGGTCATGGGTGGAATTTGAACCTGAATAAATGAGAGTTAATTTGGATGGTTACTAATTGGTTTTGGGTAAACCAATTTGGTTGAGTTGTGGTTTGGGTTTTCTAGTTGATTCAAGAGGAACCCAATTGGTCAGTATAAATACTAACAAATAATGAAACCATAGAATCAGTTTGTATAGAACAGTTGTAAAAACTTAGAAGCAAACTTATTCCTATCCCTCTCTTCAAAACCGCCACTCTCCACTAGCAAGAAGAGATTTTTCTCTTCATTGATTGCAGTACAGATTTGGTTGTAGGCATTTGGGTTACAGGAACATACCATGTGCCTGTCTCTTTTAGTGATTTATGATCTGTGGCGAGTGACATCACCTTGTTGTCCTCTAAGCATTCTGCTAGAATTTTTGTTGCACTCCAATCGAGGTAAGCTCAATTTTACTCTATTTTATTTGTTTATTTCAATACAGAATGCTTTCATTATTACTATTATTATATTTAAATAGAAAGTGGGATAAAGAGTGTTGTTGGAATATGCACAATTTTGAAAAAAGTTTAAAATTAGGAGGAAAATAAACTATAGTATAAGAGCAAGTCCAACACTCTTCTTATACATAAGGAGTGATAATATATTATTTTATTTCTATTTAGCTTTTTTTAAAATTTGTGTATTGGAAAGAAAATATATTAGAAAGTAAATATTTTATTGATAAATTAAATGAATAGTATTAAAGAATGAATAGTAATTCTTTAGTTTTATTGATGAACTATAGTTTCAAAAGATCTATTATTTAATTTATTAGTAAAATATTAAAAAAGGGAGTTAGATTGTATATAAGAGTAGAATTGGTTTAAAATTTAAGATAAATAGTAAAATAAAATATTATATTTTGTAAACATATTGAAAAGTAGTGTTGCACTTGCTCTAATAGAGAGTGTATTAAAAGGCATTATTGGACATGCTCAATATTATTTTTGTTCAAATTTCTTATATTTAATATTGTCAACTTCATTATAGTACACATTCATTTAGTACTTTCAAGCAACTAAATATTATTAAATTTTTGTATGAAATTAAAGCTTGATTTAATTTATGAAATTACATGTATGGTCCTCCGAATTTTAATATTTTGCACATAGTCTTTTGCAAGCACATGTATTTATATTCTATTTATATTTATTTTCCTAAAGATATTTATTCTGTTTATATATATATATATATTGAATGCTTTATTTTAGACACCCGAGATCTACATTTTTTAGTTTTTATTCGAATTTTATTTAGTTTTCTATATTTTTTTAATAAAAGTACTGATTTTGTGTTTTTTGGTTTAGTTTTTGTTTTCAACAAAAAGAATCATGCTATATGTAAAAAATAAAAATAAAATCAAATCAAATAAGTGAGAATTATTTGAAAAAACAACAAACTCAAAACAAAATACAAATAAAATAAAATAAAAACATGTCATTTTTTGGTTGTTTAGTTTTTGTTTTAATTTTTTTTGACTAAAAAAATATGCCAGTATAAAAAATAAATGAAATAAAACAATTGAGAGTTCATTTAAGAAAAGAAAACAAACTCAAAACATTATGAAAACAGAATATAAACAAAATATAAACAAATTTTAAACAAAAGGAAAAAGCAAAAACAAGATCCAAACAAAGTATAAATACCATATTTTTATAATTTTGAAAAAAAAAAAGACACTGGTGTAATTTTGAAAAAAAAAAGCTTATGATTTAATTTTGGAGCCTGCATAGCTGTAAATTCGATTTTTTTCTCTGAAAAAAATAAAATTAGCCCTTAAATCGTGGTGTAATGGACATCAACTTTGCAGTTCAATGTATTGTTTGCCACATTAATTATGTGCCTTGACTCTTGAGCTCTTGTTCAAATTTCTTGGGGGATAAATTACTTTACTCCGTATGAAAAATTATTTTGAATTTATTCTTTATGGAGTAGAGTATCTTTGTGTATAGAGGATGCAGACCTACGTAAGGAATTCTTTTTTTTTTTTCAATTTAGTCACTTATAGTTTATTTAAGATTTTCAAAAGATTTATTTAAGGTTTATATTTTCTTTTTAAGGTTTATTTAAGGTTTTTTTAATGGTCAAAATATTTTTAAAAGGTTTATTTAATATTTTTTAAAAAAATATTTAAGGTTTATATTTTCTATTTAAGGTTTTTATAATGTTAGTTAAAAGGTTTTTAAAAGGTCTATATAATATTTTTAAAAGGTTTATATTTTGTATTTAAGGTTTATTTAAGTTATATATTTTTATTTAAGAAAACAAATTAAAAAAATCTGATTTATGTATGTAAAGGCTGATTTCTATACAGAAAAAGATAATTTTTGTACGAAAAGATAAAAAAATCCATACGAACATATAAAAAAAAAATAAAAAGAGCGATATTTTTGGTAATTAATTTTTGAAACGGGATGTTTTTGCAAGTGGCTCATTTCTGGGCTAGAAATTTGAATTGGGGTTACAAGATTGGACCTGTGCTACAATTATATATATAATATAGGGTTAATATTTGAGAAAATTACTTTCGCCTCCCTAATGTTTTAGATAATCCCGTGAAGAGTCCTTGAGTTTTCAAAAAGCTCCTATTAGGTCCTTTATATTTAACTTCGTTTCGATTCTGTTGGAATGCTTATTTATATACACCTCATTTAATTAACAATTTAAAATGAAAAATGGATTTATTTTGGAATTTTTATTTTTATTTGGAGCTAATTTGGTTGTTGTTGCACTGTTGCATTTCAAAATCATGTTAAAAGGACAATTTTATAACACTATTCCACTAATTCGTTTGCAGATTGAACAGTTGTGATTTACGAATCGGTTTGCGTTGGATAGGCAAATTGATTCTATGTCAGATATTTCTTATTGTAGTCTATATTACAACGATAAATAATAATGAATTTCTATTTAAAAAATGAAAAATAGGTTTTCAGATAAATTAACTTATTTGAAATGGAAATTTTTTTTATCATTATATCATAGATATTTACATAAGTTTAATTTTCTTATTATAATTTTCTCAAATTTCTATTTTTTTTAGAAGAAAATGAATTATATTTTATGAAACTCCTTACACAAATCATCGCTTAGTTGGTAACTAATGTATGAATTTGCTACGTCCATTTTCATTTATTACAATTCAGTAGCAATGTGTTCTTGAATTGAATTATATTTGGTCTAGGACGTTAAATTTGAAGATGGTAAAAAAAAAATAACAAAAATGACATAGTTATCAAAGATGCTTTGCCCTCTAACGTACCTCATTTTTAATTTGACTTTGTATACCTTCTCGGATCCGTTGTGTCTTGTTAGGCAACTTGACTACATTGATGGGTACGTTATCTTTACATGGCCAAATTCATACACTTCAGTAGAAGAAAAATAATATTTATAACTTTCTTGACTCTACTCAAATTTATGTTTTCCAAATTATGAAATCATATATCAAAAACCAAAGTTAAAAAAAGGCCATAAACATACTATTAATATTTTTTTGTTGTTTTATAGGTGTTTTTTTTTAAATTTGAACATACGAGTCTTCACAGCTAGATCACTTTTCATAAGTATAAATTTTTTCATTTAATTATGAATCATTTTGTATGTTCATATCATATTTATCAACAACTATGTAGTGAAGCTTCATCTTTACTGCACTATAAGGTTAAAATTGAATTTGTCATTTATTGAATTGAATTAAGGTAGTGTGCATGTATGGAGTCAGCCACCCCACAACAATGTTTGCGACACCAAATTGTAAGGTCATTTTCCGCTATTAGTGGTGGTGGCGGTGGGACCATTTCAATGTTTAATCTGTCACCAACAACATTACAATTAGTTTGAGAGGAAATACAGAGAGAGAGAGAGAGAGGACAGCCTATTTCTAGAAGCTGAGAGTAGCACCAAACACCCCCTTAACTCTGGTTATGGTTTTGATTGACAAGTTGCAACCAATAAAGACCAAGAAAAACCAATCTGTTAATATATTTTTTTTCATTCTCTTTTGTGTGTGTGAGAGATGAAAAATAGAGAATGTATTATGCCTTCTACCTTACCCCACACCTCACAACAGAGGGCAACAATAACAACAGAAAATAGTTGTGACCACCAGGAAATGGTAGCAGTACCACCATCTTCTTTTTCCCTTTTTCTTAATTTTACCACTCATATTTCCCAAACCAACTAAGAATCGAGATCGATTATCAATTACAAATACATTGGTCCTTTAAACTATCGAGGTATCTTTTTTTTTTTATAAGTATCAAGATATCTTTTCAAAGACAAAATATATGAGCTGATAACAAATCTAATGTGGATAATATCTTGATTAAATGAGTCCAACAATCGTTAATTCAAAATGTATAGCAACACTGTTAAAAAAATTGGTACAAGTTACTTGGTATGAGCTAAGAACATGTGGGTCGGGTTGGAATCGAGTAAGACCTACAAAATGTAAAGACTAGTAAGGATTTCAGAGTAATGCAACCATGCATTGAAATCTAAAATGGTAAAAGAGAATATCAATAATAGCAAACAGTTGCTGCTAACTGTACTTATTAATAGGGTTTACTGTTTATGAAGTGTGTTGATAAGAAGATATACATGTAGTTTTAATGATTTACTTGAATGCAAGCACATGATGTAGTTGTAGGTGGCATGCATGCAAGAAAATTGTTAACAGAGTGAGTGTAGCAGTGCATGCATTCACTCATTCATAAAAGAAAACAATGGGCTGTCCCATTTGCTTGCCAATTGCACACATTACTGGTAATTTCTTTCCCACCAAATTTGTCACACCTCTCTCTTCTTCAATTTAATGAAACAAAAGATTTTCTTTTCTTATGATTAATATCACTTATATTCATATCCTATATGTCGAAGATTTTATTCTGTAATGCTGTAACGAAAATATTGTATTTTGTCTTTGAAAAGAAATTTTTCCATGCACGCTAAATAATAGGCAGCAGTTTCTTTCTCCCACCTACAGCGCCCTTCACATTCATAAAGCCTGGTTAAAAATAAAAATTCATGAAGGACATTACACAAGATGTGAGTTTTAAAATTGAAATTTGCAGACATAGTAGCACACTGATTCTATTCTGGAAAATAATATATTTGTCAAACTATTTTTAAAAATATCAATCTTTTATGTTCGATTTTTTGTGGCTTCCTCTCTCTCTCTGTGTCACATCTATAACCAAAATTCCATATCTTATGTAGGAACTTGAGCAGATAGTTGTGTTCCGAAGCCCTTTAGTCACTAGGAGGCTATTGTAGGTGATGATAAAGCTTGCTTATAAGAGCATTTCTCTCTCAAATTACGACAAACTATGAGGACTTTGATCCATAGTGTATAATATCTCAATAATGTAGGGCTAGTAATTTTCAAAGGACATGGTTCACAACAACTTGCTCCGTCTATGGGAAATGATCAAGAAGTCAACTCTTCTACAAATCAACATTTGACCATCACAGTAGAATACTCTAATTTCCTCATCCTTTAAGAAGATGGTGACAAGTACTATATCTTAGTTAGGCAGAAATTTTGGAGAAAAAAAAAGATGCTCAAAGACGGGCTAATGTCCAAAGAGAGTGTTGTACTTGGGGAGCCTTGGAGAGATCCACCTCGCATGTGGACCTAGCGAAGGAGCACACAAGTGGGTTTGACACCACATCTTTAACCAAAACCTTAAAGTAATGGGTTATGAGTTCACACCACTTATAAGTCCTTCACACAAACCACAATTCTCTTATGTGGGACTCTTAACTATTCACACTTACTTCCTAATAATCTTCCCCTCAACTGTAAATCTCTTCCACATCGGGCTTAGGCCTACTCCCTCTGCAACAAAAACCATTCCTAGTATTGCAAAATTTTTCTTGGGGCTCTTCAAGTACTAATGTGGAATTTGAACACAAGAGCTCTTTTCATGACTACACATCTACAAGCTGGTCTCACTCACACTAAACAAGGGTTTTACCAGTCAGCACAGCTCTTCGCCATCCTTGTGTGGCTCCACTCACACCACGGTGTCACCAAGAGCTTCTCCAATGACTTCACCCTTCTGTCTACGAGCTTTTTCGGTTGTTCACATAGTAGATTGGGGCTACACTAGTCAATACAACTCTTCACCATATTTGATTGACAATTACACACATTATTGATAATTTCTTCCCCACCAAATTTGTCACACCTCTCTCTTCTTCAATTTAATGAAACAAAAGATTTTTTTTCGTATGATTAATATCATTTATATTCATATCCTATATGTCGAAGATTTTATTCTATTATGCTGCATCGAAAATATTCTATTTTGTAATTGAGAATAAATTTCTCTATGGACGCTATATACTATTGGATCATGTGTGATCAACATTAAAATTCTTTTATGTTTTGATAATGGATAAAATTGAGTTGGATTCTTGAGCATTTAAACATGATTGTTATTGGCTCACTCAAGTAAATCAATGTGCCACTCGAGTAAGAACAAGTTCTAAGTGTTGTGGTCTTAATTGTCTCACTCAAGTAAACAAGAAATGTCACTCGAGTGATTTAAGGGATGGCTTACTTGAGTAAGCAAATCTGGTCACTCGAGTAATCCATGATTCCATACTGCAATAGCTTTAAATGCTCTCCAACGGCTAGTTTCTCTCCACCAACGGTCATATGGCTTAGAAAAGCTATAAATACATTAAAAAAGGGAAAAAATGGATGATCATATGCTTTCAAGTCCTTAAAATTCTCATCATTCCATTACCCCCAAAACACCAAAATTAAACTAGAGAGAAGATCAAGAGCATTATGTCTACCCAATCAACTTTAGCATAGAGCTTTCAATTTTTATGTTCATTTTTGCAAACACTTTGAGAGTGGGGAAATGTTTGTTGTGAACCTAAGAAAAATAACATTGTAAAGACTTTAGAGGTGTGAGTCGTAATAAACTTTATAGGCTTTGAAGGTATGAGACGCAATCAACCTTGTTGGTTTTAGAGGTGTGAGCCGCAATCAACTTTGGTGTAAGGTTTTTTGGATTGAGCTAGAATCAATCATCATTATAGTGAAAATCCTAAGTGAGACTTAAGTAGTTGACATAGACTTAGTTGGCTGAACCACTATAAATCTTGATGTTATTTTTTCCCTTACTTCAACTCGATTATGCTCTCCAAACTCAACCAAGGCATTTTCGAAAAAATTCTCTAACATATACTAGGCGGCAGTTTATTTCCCCTACCTACAATGTCCTTCACATTCATCAAGCCATCTTAAAAATAAAAAAAAAAATTATAAAGGAAATTACACAATATGTCATTTCCAAATTTGGAAATTGCAGAAATAGCACCACACAGATTCCATTCTCAAAAAGAATAGATTTGTCAAATTATTTGAAAAAATATCTATCTTTTATCTTCAATTTTTTGTGCCTTAATCTTTATATGGCACATCTATGACCAAAATTGCATATACAAGAGCATGCATCGCATATGATATACATAAGATATATGCATTGGTATGACATTGCATAAGTCATATTCCCATTTGTCCATATGGTTTGAAAATATTTTAGAAAAAAACTACGAATGTAATAAAAGTGTTTGTCGGTAGGAGAATCAAGGTTCAAAAGTCAAACAATTATGAAAGAGGGGTAAATATATAATTTCATCATTATATCAAGATAGTTGTATAAATAAATATCATTTGGTTACTATCAAAAGCCTACAAGTTTAAGCATGCTTATGTGTAGAAAGCATATAAGAAAAAGGAGTAAAAAGAAATAAGAAACATGGAAGCTTTCAGCACCTCGTCACCTCGTGCTTATCCTATAACATGATAAATTAGAACTTAAAGGTTTGAATGTTGAATAAATAGATTAGAGTACTAATTAACCATAAACTCATATGAATTGGAATATGGGTCTATTTGAATTTAGATTTCATTATGTATTTGCATTCCTATTTTGAGACACTTAAAGATAGACACAGATGAAGTGTAAAACGATAAAGTTGTCTATTTGTGTGTCCAATAGGTCTCTGTAAATTGGCATAGCTTGCTTATAAGTATAGTGGGCAGTAGATACAAACAAGTGTAAGGAGGTCTAATATGGAAATTACGGAAGCTATAACTTTGAGAATTTGTGTAGACCTGATTAGAGCGACGTAGAGTCTAATTTTTGGTAGAAAGAAACCCTTATATGTGTTCTATATATGGTTTAAATTTGAAAATAGAATGAGTACATTTAGGTTGTTAACTTGATGGGATAACACAAACTATCAAGAAAGATTAAATATGTTTGATTTGCATTCCGTTATCTGCTATTGAATATTAGACACCTATATGAGTGGCCCAAAAGATATGAAAATATTTTAACTGATACCAACTTGCATATATAAGTATATATTAGAAGTTTCAACACTGAAACATGAATAATTCGAATATCACATGCATATAATGGTACATAAGCATTTTGTATTGAAAGAAAATTACGTGAATATGTGCATTAGGTGAGAAAAGCAACAGGGAGGCTCCAAAGGTGAGCTAAGATACTTGAACTTGCTTTGTCTCGTGAGTGACCCATTACATGCCTTATGTGTTATATTTGCACATTGTCTTAAATATTGTTATTGTTTTGAGCTTATATGAGATACGTGGAATTATTGATATTGGTTATTTTTTCATGATTTGATTATGTGCTATTGGTGAATTCATAAGATACGCACTCGAATATTGCTGATGATATACGAGACACAATATAAGAGTTATTGAAAATGTTAGTGACATTTGTGTTTATGTTTTGTACCTGATTTCATATGGTTTAAAAGAATTGGTAAGGTCAATGTGTTCAGGTATATACAATTCTATTAGAAATATTAGTTATATGAGAAGGTAAATGGAACTAAGTGTTATGTAGGATAAGACTTGTATGAGCCACCTCTAGAATCCATTCTACCATATTACACTGGTCAGGAATTTATTTGATTTACTTGATAAGACCTACAGGTTAATTCTATCAATTGTCGACTAGATCTTTGGATATCTTCTATTGGTATTGGAAATATTCTTGAGATCTGTTATATGGGAAACCCATGAAAATACTTGACATGTTAGGTCATTATCGAATTAAATGGACTTGCGTTACATATGCACTCATTGTATCTAAATAATTTGTTACTTATTGGATTGGTTATATTTATGGTACCATTATATAATGTTTGCTATGTGTTGGGTTCCTTATTGGGTTACAACTCATATAAAGCGCAAAATTTTCCCAAGTACTAGTAGGTTAGCATTCGAGTCAATTTCTAGGCTTGTACACATAATGACGTGGCAGAAGTTAGGATATTGTGATAACTCTCTCTCTCTCTCTTTCTCCTTACGACGTGTGCATATAGGGTTTACGGAATGACATCTTCATGGCTTATCATGTGTAATATCTTTTACCAGATGATGTATGCTAAATTTACATAGTTATTCAAACATAAATCGATATCATTTTATCCCTAAGTGTGCTTAAGTGTCCACAAATTTATCCTTGTCTCGTGTTTTGTGTAGGGTAAATGAAAATGCATGGATTGTTGATCAAATATGATGAAAAAGGCATGATAAATATGCTTTTAAAGTTGCAAGATCAAAGGAAGAAAGTGTGAAAAAAATCAACTCAAAAGGAGCAACGTTCGTCATCACACCCCACGGTCATGATCATGATAAGAGGGTGTGATCATCAATCAAGCTGCTAACCAAAAAGAGAGGAGTCACAGTCATGACCACCTAACCATGATGACACTAGAAGGAGACAAAAATGTGACGAAAATGCACAATCAATTTAGGACCAGGGCACAATCAAAGGGCATTTTTTTGCACAATTTTGTGTAGGGTTTTGTGTCATACTAAGGGGTATAAATACCCTCCTTATCACCCATTTGGGTATCTTTTACATAATTTTCTATTCTACAAATTAGGGTTTTATATTTCAAGCAAAGTTTTATATTTTTTAGAATAGATCAAGGACAAAGGAGAGGAAATCAAGAACCCAATGCTACCATATTTGAAATTCATCATCAAAGGTTCTTGCGTTTTATTTTCTTTTACTTTTTCCTCTTTTGTATTTGAATTTTTATGATGTTTTTAATTGATTTCAATGCTTTTATGTTTTATTTAATTATGTTAGCTTGATTTTCTTAGTTGGGGTGTAAAGATATAGGTTAGAGATGATGATTTAGCTATGCTATTAAATGGGTTGTTGTGTTTAATTTTTTTTATTATCTATTGCCTTGTTGGGTTGGTTTAATGAGTTGATAATTGTGATTATGATCTAGATTAACTACCTAGGTTGTAGTTTTAGTAAGTTTAGTTGAAGAATCGAGAGATGAAGACTAAATGCGGCCACAACCATTAAACTTATGAGGTTTAACATAAAGATATATCTATGTCCATAAGGTGTTCGATGAAATTCTCCACTAGCTTAAGGACCCTAATTAACTTAAGTGAGGTCGAGATGACCTTCTTATTTAATGTAGGGATGACTTAAATGACCTTAAGAGAGGCTCCAAGCTAATTTAGCGGAGAAAACACCCAACCCTAGTTACCATTTCTATGGACTAACTAGATAGGAGTCCTTACCCGAAATCTTGAAGCTCCAACGCTTTTCTCTTATTGATTTTTTCATTTTAGCTTCTAGTTTTTACTTCTTGCATTGTGATTTCTTCAATTCACTCAAAAATCCAAAAAACCACACATGATTTTAATTGCTTTTATTTTATTTTTTGACCACAATTAATTCACGTTCTCCAAAAATTCGATACCCAATGATACTCTTGAGGGTTAAAACTACGACGATCCTTGTGCGCTTGTAAGATAATCATCAACACACTTGACTTGTACACTTTTTGTAAGCATTTGCTGGTGTTGTGCTCGTAATTTTTTAGAATAACTAAAAAAATTAAAATGTTTTTTTTTTTAATTTTTTTTGTATTATCCTCCATTTCTACTCACTCTATACGCATTTGTTGGTATTATACTCATTTTGTGGTCATTTTGGACTCGTTGTGCCTAGTCAAAGCAAGACCAACTTTCTAACGTGTGGTCAAAACACAGTTAAACTTTTTAGCACACGATCAAAAAGTAGTCAAATTGATACATTTCTGAAAAAAAATTTCAATGTGTTTTCATTAGTGAAACGGTTTTCAATGTTGTCATATTTATGTATTTTGACATTTTTTGTAGCATTTTTGTGTAATTCTCCCTTATTTAATCTTGATAGGGCCCCACTAAGCTCATTAAAAAATATCAAGGTCTAACTAGAATCAAGACCAACTTAACCCAAATGCAAAGGTCAATCAATATAATGAGAGACAATTTGTAATAGTAATCAACATAAAGAGAGATAAGGTGAAGAAGTTGAGGCAGTCAAAAAAATTTGAGAGAGAGTGAGAGAGGAGAAAAACAAGAGAAAGAAAGCGACATATTTGTAAATAGTATTTGTGTGAGAATATTTTTGAAAATAATTTTAAGAGCTTGCTATGTTTTGCAGCTTTTAAAGATAACAGAATATTGTGCAATTTCCTCTTATCTAAACTTGATGCGACCACTAAACTCATTAAAACATTAAGGCCTAACTAAGAACAAGTTCAACTCAACCCAAATGCAAATTGTGAAAGTGTTAAGCCTTGTAAGAGAAAGCCCATAAAGGAAAGCTCACCTTCTAGAAAATTTCCTAAAACATTTAAAGAAGAAAGGAGAAATTATTATGGCGTCCCTAAGGTTTATCGATATCTCTAATTGCGTCCATCAGTTTTGAAAAAGCTCCTTTTTTGTCCCTACAATTTAACACCTGTAAATTGTCTTAACGAAAATATGAAAAGACCTTTTTACCCTCACTCACATCATATCCCTCTATCACTATCTCTTTTCTACACTTTCTCTATCTCTCTCTCTCTTTCTCATTATGTCTTCGTTCTTTTTCCCTCTTTCTCTCTCTTTCTTCTGTTTCTCCACAACCACCACCATTGTTATGCCAACCACTGTCAAAACCATAACACTGGCTGCCTTTCTCTCTTGATACCAACAGAAGAGACAACGAGACTGAAGAAAGAGGAGATCAACGAAGGTGAGAGCGCCGCCACCATTTCTTCTCCCTCTCTCTCAACTGCTCTCTCTCTCTCACACCAGCATTGCCACCATATCTCTTTCTCCACTGTGCGCTTTCTCTCCCATTAGTCTTGTTTCACTAGGTCAAATTGGATTAAATTGGATAGATGAGAGGGGGCTTCAATCCAAGTTGATTTTTGCAAAGTGCAAATCGATAATATATCCACTCGAGATTTGTAGAATTTTTTGAAAACTCAGTTGGAAGCTGCGATTTTGTGTGATTGTGAGTATTGTCAGTGTTGGTGGCATAGTGCTTTTGTTCATGGAGCTATTGAGTGCTCATGCTTAGGCGACGAGGAAGGTCAAGACAGAGGTGTTGGAAAGACGAAAGAGAGAGAACAGAGAGGCAAGAGTGCTTTACAGATGCGAGAGAGAGAGAGAGAGAGAGCGAGAAGTAGATGAGGCATTGGGTTTACTGGATTTTCAAAACATTTTGGAAATCTCAAGTGGTTTCTTGCTCCATCTTGATAATGGCATGAAGATTGAGTTGTTTTGATTTTTCATTTGCAGGTTAATGAAGATTGAATTGTTGGATGCTTCATCTCTAAATGCTTTCAGATTGTTTCTCTATCTTTTCTTGTTGCTGCTGTTGTTGTTATGGTCTGAATTCCAAATTCTTGTGCTTTTAGAATCTTGTGTAATGGTTTAAATTCCAACAAATTTTTTCCATTGTTGTTGTTGCTCCTCACATGATTTTGATTTTTGTGATTGTTGTCCTATGTTCACATTAGTTTCAGTTTATTGTTGCTCTTGATCGAAGATTGTAATTTTGATATTTGAATGAAAAAGAAGTTTGGATTCTTGTGAAATGTTGTCAGAAACGTTGTTGAAGATGGCAGATTGAGAGAGAGCGATGAGAGAGAGAGGCATGAGAAAGAGGAAATCAATAAGAAGAAGGAGTGAAGGCAAAAAGGTCCTTACAACAACGTTGGCGCTATAACAATTCCCCCGTGAAGAAATAGATAAGAAAGGTGAAATATCTTATCTCATGTTCAAATTTTAAATGAACATAATATATCCCACCTCATCAAGTTCTCTCCACCCTACAAATAGAGATTTCTTGTTCATTCAAAAGTATGTTTTACTCATTCATAAATAGTATTGATAATCTGTTGGATCATTAACTTGAGCTTTGGAGTGATCTCAAGGGACAAGCCTCCAACCTTTTACTTCGTTCATTTTACTGGTCGTGTAATATTACAAAGACGCCAAGACTGAAAGTTCATTGTTATTTGATTGAGCAACAATAATTAATGTCATATGTAGGAACTTGAGCAGATAGTTATGTTTCGAAACCCTTTGGTCACTAGGAGGTTATTGTAGTTGAGGACAAAGCTTACTAATAAGAATCTTCCTCTCTCAAATCACTGAGGTACATTTTCAGGGATAAAATTATAAGGACATATCCATAATGTATAATACCTCAAAAGATAGGCCTAGCAATTTTCAGGGGACATGGTCCACAACAACTTGTTCCGTCTATAAGAAAAGATCAAGATTTATCTCTTCTGTAAATCAACATTCGACCATCACCATAGAATAATTCGATGTTCCTCATCCTTTAAGAAGATGGTGACAAGTACTATATCTTAGTTAGGCAGTGATCTTGGAGAGAAATGCTCAAAGACTGACCAAGGTCTAAAGAGAGTCGAAGCTTAGCAACTTCGAGGAGTTATGAAGGCAGTTGTGGTAATTGTTCCACTTAGTGACTTTGAAGAGACAAGCTTAATGAGTTAGAAAATTACATTCGGTAAGCATTCTGAGGATCGCGTCCCACCAACCTCCGGGCTGGTGCAGGAAGTGGAGAACAATCGAGCTGTAAAAAAATTGGCTCAAGAGAATGAGTTTCAAAATTCACTTCCGCGTATTACAGAGTACCATGAAGCCTAGTTCCTCCAAGAAAGGGATGGAATTCCTTTGGCAATTGAAGGAATATGGGTAGTGGAAAGCACGAACTGCAAGGCTTTTGTGAAGACTATTGAAGAAACTACATTTAGCATGAATGAGTTTGCTGATGAGAAAAACATGGTCAAAGAAGTTTTTCAACAGAAGAAGAACAAAAAAGCACGAAAATCTTGGTCACCAAGGTGATCATGGAAAAGCCTCTTCTTTTAAAGTTTAAGATGCTCTAAGTGCCTATCTTCTCTGAAAAAGAAGATTATATGAACATATGTGAAACTATGAAGTTATCATGATCTTGTATGAATGTAAAGATATAATAATTTGCACTGCCTTCCTATCACATTGGATGCCCAATGAAGAACATTGGCTATTGAGAAGGTTACGCTATTATTTATTTTAGAGCTATTTCCTCCATTCACATTTATATCAACCAAGGCTAAGCTATTATTTCAGACACATATGCAGAAGGATAAACGATACATAAATACTATATAATCACACTCTAACACAATTGGATACGTGCCTATGTTATTAGAGCAAAGTGATAGCATAAAAGCATTAATATTTACTAAGAAACCAAAACGGTAATAATAAGATAACAGCTCTAATGCCAATGAAGGAAGTGACGAATTCACATCGTAAAATCATCTAGAGGGCGACGAATTACCTTTTGTTCTTCAGAAACCAAACCGTCATTATCTATCGATCGAAAATTTGAGGCACAATAAACCAAAACTTTGAAGGCTCATATCTCACTAATTTTAACATACTTTTATGCTTGGAATTTGCTCCAATGGTACATGCATACACCTAGTCATAATATAGTGTGACTATATGGTTTTTGTAATTTTGTGTACCATTTATCCTACTGCATGTATGTTTGATATGTGGTTGAAAACAGATTTGACCTCCAATTTCATAAGGAAGATTTGCATGTAAAACATGATTTCTTTTGGCTAATTTTGTGCTCGCTTTTTGGCCAATCTACTAGTTCTTTGTTTGTTTCTTTTGCATGGATTTGTAGCCTATTATATGAACTCTAAATCGATAAGAAACAACAGTTTGATTCTGAGAACAGGTAATCTGTGTTGCCCTCTAGATGATTTTACAATGTGGATTCATCTCTTACTTCACTCTAAAAATTAATTACTCTAAAGACTAAAAACGAGCAGCCTTGTTTCTTCGTTTACTTCAAAGATCACCATAACAGGTATATTATGTTTTCAAACAAGTCTTTTTAAAATGACCAATTAATTTTTATGTCCGTAGCCTGGTAAGCCTCGTCTAGTTCTTTCGACCTAACTACAATCACAAACAGACAGGGAACATGGGAGTGACCGCCCAACTCCATGGCCCAAGAACAAACCACACATTGGAACTATCAGCTGGAAGTTGCAATCCTCTTATAGAATCTCACAATCCTCCTATATATGATCATCAATTATACTTGCAGGTTTCAAATCTCAATTCACTTCCTCATAATTTTAACGTTAGCTATTTTCTCGTATTTTTTGAGGTCGAAACATTGTCGAAGTGCACATAATGGCCAGCTTCCTTGCGACCTCTGCATGCCCCATAGCTACTCTTCCTAGCATTACCCGTGCCAATGTGCCTGCTGGCCAACAAAGGAGTTTCTCCATCAGCGTAAGTTATGCCTTTATTTCTGTTCTTATATTTATAGAAGAAAATAAAACAAGTGCAAATGTTACAAGATTAGGTGTTAACTTTTGAAACAAATTAAGCTAGCATTTTTTGCTAAACAAACAAGCTTAAAGCATCACTTTTTGACTTGTTTAAAAAGTATAAAATTTAGCGGATAACAGGTAACAACACAAAAACTTTTTAGTAAAGAGATTGCTTATCTGGAATGAAGCTATTTTATATTACATATGTTTAATAGTTGCATACACAATTTGATCATATCTTTATGTATATCAACACTTTCGCTTATGTTACTATCTAAAGATACTAATCAATTGAGCCATGGAGTTGGCCTCAACGGTGAGGCACCTCCACCCAGAACAACATGCCCCAAGTTTGAACTCATTAGGAAAAGCGGGTCGGAGTTGAATTAGGCTTGTAACATTTCACCAAAAGAAGAAAGATGCTAATCAATTTCCTTAATAAAAAAGGTACTCATACATAAGAAACTAATAATGCAGGGAGGACCATTGTTTTGTGGGCTAAAATATGTGCCAAAAATCCAATTATCCAAGGCAGCTAACGTTTTCTCTACTCGGTCTAGATGCACCAGGACGACAATCTCATGCTCTGTAAGATGTTCATGAGCTCCTTTGCCTATTTAAAATATGTTTCATTATTGTGTGAATACTTACAAATTGTAATTAACCATTGCCTTGATTAGGCTCAACCTGAAACTTTGAAAACTGTTCAAAGCACCATAGCTAAGCAATTGTCAATTGATGTGTGCACAGTTACTCCGGAAACCAAGTTCGCTGACTTGGGTGCCGATTCTCTTGACACGGTAAATCTTCTCTATAATACAAAGCTTTTCGTCTTGATTGGTTCAACAGGTTGAAAGTTTTTCTCTTTCAAAAATGAAAATTTCATGGGAAGCCAAATTGAGTAAACATTGAATGCATGTAATTGTGAAAAATATTGGCTACTGGTGATAGGGTCCTCAGTTATGATATAATGTCTCAATTGGTCCTCACTTTTGGAAACAACATCATTTAATCCCGTACTTTATTTTCTGTTTAATTAAAATAGCAGATATAGTGTCGCCAACACACACACACACACACACATATATATATATATTGAACGAGTGGTAAGAGAGAGGATGAGAAAATGAATCTAGGGACTAAGTGATTTATTTTCAAAAAAACAGAAACTAAATAAGATATTGCATCATAATTGAGTGGCTTACATAGTTTTCCTTAAAAATAAATAGAATACATTTTATTAATAAAAATTATGATATATTAAGTAATGGTAAATATGCAATATGCTTTACAATATATATGAAATATACAATAAATATGCATGCATATTAATGTTCTAAAAATGTATAGTTTTTGATAAATTATTTTATTTACTCGTATCAGGAATCAAACTCTCAATCCTAATGCTAGAGATAAACTTAGTACTAATAAGCTACAAGTTCATCCGTAAAAATATATAGCTTATAATCACAATTATTAAACCAATCAAAGCATAAATAATAATTTGAACGAGGATTAAGTTAACCATGGTTGGAACTAATTAGACACATTGGCTTCATCAAAATGCAAATGATTCAGGTGGAAATAATGATGGCTTTGGAAGAGCAATTCGGAGTTTCGGTCGGAGAAGGCGGAGCAGAGAACATTGCCACTGTCCAAGACGCAGCTGATCTCATTGAGCAAGTCAAGGCTGCTGCTTAAAGTCATCTAATTTCATAAATGGATCTGATCATCTTCACTAAATGTTGCTGGTTCAAGGAAGAAACTTCACTTCACTCTGTTTTCGTCGTCATTGCATAAGTGCCACCATAGAAATTCTTCATACTTTTTGCAGGTGGCAAATTTTTGTTACATGTTTGCTGTCAACAAATTGAAACTTATTTGTTTCTTTCACACTAAAAATAAAGAAGCCTAAACTTCTGCTAGAACCTTAATCAAATGAGTTCAGATTTTCTTTCATTTATTAATGAAATGAAATAAAATCTATAAAGTTAGAGGTCGTCTGGTTTAAAAATGCATCAAAAACAGAATTAGAAACCATTTGATTTAAAAATGCATCAGAAACAAAATCAGAATCAAATATACAGAGAAAGGAAATGAGAAAAATTATAATCAAAATAATTCTTATCGTAAAATGATTGGTTTGTTACAAAATTGAAATTAAATAATAAAAACTGCTACAGAATTATAACCAAGTATAAATTTATATGTCCACAGCAAAATTCAATAGTAAAAAGAATAAAAAAATCATAAATATACTATATAGGCTATCAAAAATTGATACGATAATAAAATAATTATATAAGTTCAAATAAAATCCATATGATCAAAATTTATTTCCAAAGAAGCAATAACACCACATTCAGCTAACTGCTCGTTTTGCTCCAGCTCACTATATTATTTAGTCTGATTCTCAACTTCTTGTGTCTTCTCTAAGAGATGTTGATGGCTGCCAGTGTGAGATTAACCTTATTTTGAATTGTAAATAAATGAGAAATCCTGAACTGCGGGTTATTTTAATTTATTTACTCAATATTAAACAAATATACTTATGTGATTGTCATGGACTCCTTCTACGGGAAAGCTTATGGAAGGAAGAGAGTAAGGGAGATGCCAGCAACAACGCGAGTTTCAGCAGAGCAGAAGGGTCCAGACGATCATATTGACAACATTTAATTTAATTTCAGATTTGTTAGAGCCCTTGTTTTAGTTGTCTCCTTATTATTTGCGATTTATTCTATTAGAAGTAGAACCTAGTTAGGAGTCCATATCTAATTTGGATCATACAGACTTGTCTTGCATACAAAGATATCTAATGTATTTGAAGGCAATTGCCTCAAACAATAAAAGGGATCGTTTACATTCAATCAAAATTTGAGATAGGCAGCTCTCTCCCTTGAGCTCCCGCGTAGGCGTAACTCTCCGTTTGAGCTCCAACCAAAATCATAGCTCAACACCGAAAGAATATGAGGCATACCCAACCTCCTCAGATAGGCCATCGCCCCGTGACCCGATCCCAAACACTGACAGAAGATTTGGAGAACTGCCTCACTCAATTTACACACTGCAAAATTTGGAAGTGCTCATGCTAGACTTCTGCAAAAGGCTTTAACGATTGCCAGCGGACATTAACAAGTTGGCCAACCTCAGGTATTTTTGTCTTCGTGCTTGTGATGGTTTGACATATATGGCACCTCGGATTGGGCAACTGACTGGCCTTGAAGAACTGTCAAAATTTGTGATGGGTAAAGGAAAGAGTAGTGGTGGACTCGGTGAATTGAGTGGCTCAAATAGCTTGCGGGATATTTTAGAAATTGAGAATTTGCAGTTTGTGAAAAATGGTGCATCTGAATTCGGATAAGCAAATTTAAGCAGCATATCAAGTCATTGATTATCATGGACAGATGGTGATAGTGATGATTCAATATGAAGTAATGCAGCTGATATTGATGAGAAAGTATTAGAAGAGCTCCATCCACACTCGAACCTGAGCAGGTTGTTCATAAAGGGGTAGGAAGTATTGAACTTTCCTAGCTGTATTTCTTTCCTTAAAATTTGAAAAGGATTATAATATGTGACTGCAAAACATTTGAATATCTATGTCAGCTTCATGATTTGCCTTCTCTTATTGAGTTGCACATTTACGGATCAACTGATGTGGGGTATGTACTGAGCAATACAGTAAATGGGGATAGTGGAAGTGGATTCACACATTTCCTGCCATCACCAAAACTAATCTTGCTCATTAACTGCCCTAATATCAACAAAATAGGAGAAGTCACTTCCCCATTTTCATCATCTTTCTGAGTTGTATGCCCCTATATGCCCTCTCTTGACTTCAATCCCTCGGTTTCCTCCTCTTCAAACACTGATGTTGAGAAATGCCAGCGCAGAACTGTTGCTTCAAATATTCAAAATCCCACCGCTTTCAAGCTCTTCGTTCGCTTACCAAAAAGTCGAGAACGTACTCCCTGTTCCTGAGGATTCTTTGCAAAATATCAGTTCCCTCAACTGCTTCAGCATTTTCGGTAGTTAAGCAAGAGAAATTTTGACTCGACTTTTGCATCAACAACATTTGACTTTCCCGAGGATCCTATCAATTTGGGACTGTGAAGAGCTAAATTTGTCTGGTGCTGGTCAAGACCAAGATCATGTTTTGGCATGGTTTTGGTTGCCTTCGTTATCTTGGGTATGCATAATGTCTCCAATTTAGCCTCTCTGCTCAAGGGGGTTCAACGTCTCACCAACCTCTAGAAATTGAACATTATCCTAATTTTGTCTTTGCCTGAGTGGATGGGCAACCTCACTTCATTGCGAAAATTGACAATCCAAGGACGCTCTCAGTTGTCTACAAGGTGCAGAAAACAAGGCTAATTTTTAAATTTCCTCAACTGCACTTTCACGATTGTGTGCATCACATTTCTCTGTCAGTTCATTCAATTGCCTCTCTTTTGTTCTTTCTTATTCATTACTTCAGCCATAACTTTTCTTTGTCAATGAAACTACTGCGCTGAGTAATTTGGACTTCAATCTCATATCAACAGCACTAAACTACTAAATTACCAATAGTGCATCTCATTTAATTTCTTTTTCTGTCTGCTGTGAAGGATATAAGTAAACAAGACAGGCCATGGATCATGGAAAAGATTCAAGAACAAAAGATCTTCATGGTTCAGTTGATATCAAAGAACTACAGAAGTAAGTAGACAGATCGAGAGCATGTTTCATTACTTCCTAGTATTCCTAATAACTTATGCTATTATTATGCCAAAGTGGCTTTTAGTTTCAGACAAGGATTCCAATCAAAACTGAGTACACTCGTTGAAGAAATTGAACTCTTCGAACAAAAATTTTCAAACTAGCCTTGCAGACTTGGGAGGAGACAGGGATTCATTATTAATCCCTCAGCTTCAGTCTTGTCTGCTAAAGAAGTTGGTCTTGCAGACTGCAAGGATCTTCTGTGGAGATCATTCCTTGAAGTAGATTGGGCAGATCAGTCGGGGGATATAATCGATATCAAAATGCGTGATTTGATGCATGAACTTGCTACATATGTGGTTGGACTAACGAGTGTCACTAGCTATCTTTCAAGTAAGAGTGTTGTTAGCATGGTCATGTCATGGTTATCTTACCAACTACAATTAATCTTTACTAATGAAAAATTATTGAGAGATTGATTACGCCAATTACAAGTCTTTCGATCACTTTTTCAATGCTAAGCAAGTTCTTAAGAGCACTAGCTAATACTACACTACACAATCAAATTAAACTTCAGTGAATAAAATCAGAAACTACTTCAAATTAGTGAAGACATCAGCCGGTCAGAACTCAGCAAGCAAAAACTCAAATTTAGGAGAAGAATCAATTTTGTATGCAATACAATCTAAAATTACCACTTGCCCATCCTTCAAGTTTCTCAATCCACAACCACCACAGATCACCTGTCACCCTCACCACCACCACCGCCGTGACCGTCACTACCGCTCAATACCATCACCACTGCCATTGTCACCCCCATTTAGTACTACCACCATTGTCACGCTGACCACTAACCGCCATTGTCACCATTCACCACCACAGTTGACCATAATTTAAGAAATGGAAGACAGACCAAATAACCAGAAAATATACGGAAAAATAATACATCTCCATTTCAATCAAATGAGCAAATCCATAAGCTTTTTATCAATCAAATAAGCAAACCCATAAGCCAAGTTCTTCAATGTCCACTCATGAAGCTCCAGTTCCGCAATGGTGGTTGTGACAGAGATAGTGGGAGACACAGAGACAAGGGGCTGTTAAGGTTTATGAGGGTTGGGTTAAAGGAGAAGTTTGATTTGGTTTAAATAAACCAGCTGATTGGTTCAGTTTGATTCCGTTTGTTTTTGTTGTTACCTTAGGAAATGAACAACAGTACTAATCAATAATAAAAAATTTAAAAATTATAAACATCATTTCAGAACTTGAAAATACAGAACATAATGAGATTAGGTTGTTCTTGAATAATTTTCGACGCTTAAATTAATAAAGAATTAGGCAAAGTGTAAGTGTGTATAGCAAATAGAACGTATCTTGGCAAATTGTTTGTCAATTATTTATAGGTGATAAGTTGATGAGGCCGAGATATTAATATCTCATACCGCTTCTTATCAATAACAATGGTAACAATTTCGTTACAATGTTATAGTTTTAAATTCACTAAATATATTTGATTACCCATATCATATTAATTATTTTCTACTTTTTTTTTTGGTTTCCCGAAAACAAGAGTATAAAATTCTTTCTTGCAAATGTGAAGCGTGCCTATTGTGAAAATTGTGAGTGGGGCCCTTGCTGAAATTATCGTGATGGTTGAGGAGCAATTCGCTAATTTCATAATTGTCCAAGTCCTTACTATGATATTTTTTTGGGCCAAGGTTTCTGATGGGCTCTCTACCCAACTGAGCCCGTTTCACTTGTTTTCGTCATGACACTCATATTAACATATTACGGATCCACAAACTCTACTTTTAATATTTTGACAAAAATAGAAAATTACGTATGTTCGGTGCCAAATTTTATAATTACATTTTTACTTTAGTAAATTATATTTTAACGGTGTCCTTTAAAACTTATTTATAATTTGATTAAAATCTGTTTACTTTTTCGGATTTGTTTATATATTGTTTATTGTTTTAAAACTCGAATATTGTCTATATATTGTTGATATTTTATTTTTATGTTAAAAATAATATCTAAATAAGTTATCAGTAACATATAAATAATAAATTAATAGCATATAAATTACAGATTTATTTTATATTATTTTTAACATCTAAATAACATAAATAAAATATATAAACAACAAAATAATAATGTATATCTTATTTATATGAAACTTATATGTTGCTTATATATTAAAAACAACATATAAATAAGGTACCAACAACAAATCAACAATATAAAAAAAATCAGATTTGTTTATTTATTATTTTGAACATATAAACAAGATATTAGTAAAATATAAAAACATTCAAACAATATATAAACAAAAAATATATAAAAACAATGTATCAACAACATATAAACAATATAGTTTGTCCGTATGAAATTGCCAAAAAAGGTATACAACCAGTAAACTCCGTGTAAGACTATTACAAAACATCCCCAGCCCTATCTATACAATCTGATATCCAACTTCAAAACAAAATTAACACCAATGAGAAACATTATATGGATCTGTAAAATTCTAAAAAAATTTGTATCTAATCACAAAACAAATGTTACGCATCACCCTATGAACATCCGGACGATCGTTATTGAAAATGCATGAATTACGTTCCTTCCAAATATTATAAACTGCACTTGCAAGTGCAACTCTTCTAATACCCGAGGCTCTACACTTTGAACATGCTTTCCTGGCAAACCAAGCAATTTCTCTCCTCCATCTTAAAGGCCCCCTTGGAAATATTACATTTCTGTAAAATAAGGTTCCAAACTTCCTTGGAAAATTTGCAGTCAAAAAACAAGTGATTGGTGGATTCCCTTGCTTCCCAACACAACACACAACAATCATCAACAATCAATTGCCAATTCAAGAGTCTGTTTTTAGTGAGTACTCTGTTCTTGATCGCCAGCCATAAGACAAAAGAGTGTTTGGAAATATGGTGTCAGCCCCATAAAAGCTTCCACCAAGTAACCTTAGCCCTTTCTGTTCTCAAAAGCTCCCACATCGATTTAATAGAGTAATTTCCATCAGATGAGAATTTCCAGGAAATGGAATCCCTCTTATCCTCCATCAACACATGGTTCTTAAGTAAAAATCTTATGTGGGACAGAGCTGTTGTGAGAGGGAAATACCAGTTCCTCCCATTCCAAGCCTCATGCACCCTGGCTGTTCTACCAATAGGAAAGCTGTCCACTCTAATAGCAAGAGCCAATTCTAGAATAGACTTCCCTCCAAGCCAAGGATCATTCCAATAAGAAAACAATTTTCCATCACCAAGCATATAGCAGAAACCCTCTCTCAACATTTCCTTAATCTGCAGTAGATGTTTCCAGCTCCAGCTATCATTAGGGGTTTTGACAATTCCCCAAAAACTCAACATCTTCAATTTATTTTGTAACACCCAAGTAGTCCATAAACTTTCCTTACTAGTAAGAAGCACCCACATATTCTTTCCAACCGCTGCACAATTCCAGGACCATAACTCCTTTACTCCCAAACCTCCTTCCTTCTTGGGGAGACATACATCCGTCCAAGAAACCAAATTCTTCCTCAACAGATCTCCTTTTCCAGTCCACAAGAACCTTCTACAGAATCCATCTATCTCATGAATCACAGAATGAGGAAGAATGAGGCTCCGTAAAACAGAGTTCAATAATTGAACCCTGCAACCATATGAGAGATGTCTAAATGACCAGTACACATTGATTCCTCCCTATTAGATCATTTCTCAAGTTTGAATATCTTAGACGTGATTTTGGCTGTTGATTTAGTCAAATTGATGTCGAATTTCCCAGATTGATTTCTCCTTCCTAATTAACTCTCTTGAACCCTAATAATATATTGCATGTCTCACATTGTTTTCTCTGTCGCCTACTTCCTTCATTTCCATCTGCAGCTGTGCCTCAGGTTTTTATTTTTGCCAAGGTCTGCCATTGTCATTACGGTGTAACCTCTCTCCCTTATTTTTCTTTCTTCTTGTGTTTTGTGCCGTTGCTTCCTTTCCGTTCTCTTTCTCATTTCAGTTATTCCTCTCTCTTTCTTTTTATTTTTTTGTTGTGGCTGTTTTTCTCTTTTTTTAGGAGTGGCTTTGGCCGGATTACATGGATGCCAACGGTGATGGTTTGTAAATGGCGATGTTCGTGAGTGAAGGCGGTTTGCGATGATGTGCCACTAGATTACAAAGAAGCATGTGTTGAACCAGAAAAATGGGAGAGAATGAGTGCGAGCCAGTTTGCAAAGAAAGGGAACAATACCCTACAATTAGAGATGACACGCCACACAATCAATCGGACGACATGTCGTCCGATGCCTAGCTCAAACTACGTGTCGCTTCCTAAAACCAAATAGTGGGCCGCTTAGCAAGTAGAGATAACAATTTATACCATACTCAATGGGTACCGATTCAATTCGTACCCAATCAATTTGGGTATTACTCACTTTGACTATGTATGGGTAAAGGTACGAGTAATACCCGCATTTTACTGTACAAGTACGAGTAGTGTATGAATATAGAAATATTCTACTCGTATCCTACCCGTTGGGTAATATTCGTATCCGTGTTCATTACTCATACCCACAATATATATATATATATATATAGAGAGAGAGAGAGAGAGTTTTTTGAACGTAAATAAATTCTCATATTTGAATAAATTGATTTATAACTAGAATGAGACTATAAAAATATTTTGCTATATATTTTAATTTTTTGTAGTTAAAATGAGATGTTATTATTGAGAAATTATTATAGTCTTATATTCGAATAACTTATTATAACTAAAATTTTTTTACGTAAAACTCATTCATATAATATTGACATAAAGAAATTAAAAAATGATTACAAAAATATCTTATTAGTTAGATACATGATATAATACGATTAACAATGCCTCATTAGTCATTCATACTAACATTCTTTGGTTTTAAAGTGGTTTTTAGCATAGAACTAATAGACGATAATAACTTTTCTAAGAAATCTTTCGCAACATTAATGTTCATGATATTTAGTTTGTGTTATGATCCTAAATATAAATACAAGCTATATATTTAGTCAACAGTATATGATAAACTATTTAAAATATAAATTGTATTGATCAAAGAACAAATTATAAATTAAAAATAAGCCAACCAAATAGATAAACATCAAATATTTTATATTTATAACTTAGCAACCTTCAAGTGATAACTTATCACATTACTATTTTATTTTTGTATAGTATTTTAGACTATAATTTTTGTATAAATTATTCATTAAGTGATCACTTATCACATTATTATTTCATTAAAAACGTTTACTTGCATATTGTAACTTTTATATTATGTTATGTGAATATAGTATTTTATACTATCTCGTATATTTTTTTAATTATTTTTTTAAATTAGTGAGATATTACTTTTTAAGTTAACTAACTAAATTTATATAATGGGTAAATGGGCACCCTATAAGTAAGCAAATACTCTGTAGGTAGGGTATCGGTAGTAATTTTTGTTACCTACTCAAGTACGGGTAAAGTATTGGTATAAAGTATAAACAACGGATACGATTAAGGATATTGGTATATCCTACCAATTGACATCCCTATCAACAAGTGATTCAGACAATGTGTCATTCAGTGCCTAAATAGGCCTTAAAACAAGACTATGAACTGCTCAACAGCTAATTCAG
>CAODLS010067022.1:0-12785 GCA_948243855.1 Flueggea neowawraea | reverse complement strand
AGTGTTTGTTGCTCGAAACAGTGTCTATTTGGGAAAACAATTTATTTCCAAAGGGATTAGTGGGAGTAAGGTACTTTTAGACAAAATAAAAGAACCATAAATAGCAGCTGAGGATAGGACAAATATTCAAAAGGATTAACAAGATGTTGTGGAGCCCAAATCTATAACACAAGACCTAAGAAGATCTGGTAGCATTCGTCACGAGCTCGAGAGATATGGATTTCTCATAATTGAAGATAAAGGAATTGTTCTTGTAGATCATAATGAGCCTAGTACCTACCAAGATGCCATTGTAGATCCAAATTTTGTAAGATGACATAGAGCCATGAAATCAGAAATGTAATCTATGTATGATAACCGAGTTTGGAACTTGGTGGATCGCCTGATGGAGCTAAGATCATTGATTGCAAATGGATTTACAAGATAAAAACTGATGGGATCTTCAAAGCAAGACTTGTTGCAAAAGGTTTTAAACAAACTCATGGTATTGACTATGATGAAACTTTTTCACCAGTCGTTATGCTTAAATCCGTTAGGGTTCTTCTTGCCATTGCAACATATTATGACTATGAAATATGACAAATGAATGTCAAAACTGCTTTCTTAAATGGAAATCTCCTTGAGGATGTGTACATGACACAACCTGAAGGTTTTGTCGATCCTAATAATCCTAGTATGGTATGTAATCTTCAAAGATCCATTTATGGATTAAAGTATCACAAAGTTGGAATCTTCATTTTGATGAGGCTGTCAGAGAGTTTAGATTCATCAAGAATGAAGACGAGCCTTGTGTATACAATAAGGTTAGTGGGAGTGCAATAGTGTTATTAGTATTATATGTTGACGACATCTTAATTATTGGAAATGACATTCCAACTTTGCAAAGTGTCAAGACTTAGTTACGAAAGTGTTTTGCAATGAAAGACTTAGGAGAAGCCTCACATATCCTAGGGATAAAAATCTATAGAGATAGATCCAAGAGGCTAATTGGGCTAAGTCAAAGTGTATACATTAATAAAGTGCTAAAGAGGTTTATCATGCTAAATTTCAAGAAAGTGATGATTCCCATAGTTCTTGGAAAACCATTAAATAAGGCTGGATGTCATATGACAAGGTAAGCCAGAGATTACATGAGTAGGATCCATATGCTTTTGCTATTAGATCCATCATGTATGTCATGCTTTGTACACGCCCTGATGTCACTTATGCTTTAAGCATGACTAATAGATTCTAGTCTGATTCAGGTGAAAGCCACTGGACTGTAGTCAAGAATACCTCAAGTACTTGAGAAGAACTAAGGATGTTCTCTTGGTCTATGGAGGATAAGAAGGCGAACTAGTCTTAAGTGGTTACACTGATGCTAGATTTCAGTCTGACCATGATGATTTTTTTTTATCACAATCAAGATATGTGTTTTGTTTGAATGGAGGTGCAGTCAGTTGGAGAAGCTCCAAGCAGGACACTATGACCGATTCTACTTCAGAGTCTGCGTAAATAGCCACGTCAGATGCTGCAAAGGAAGCTGTTTGGCTCAAGAAGGTAATTACTGGTCTAGATGTCATCCCAAGCATCACAAACCCAGTAAACTTATATTGTGATAACAATGAGGCTATTACTCAAGCCAAGGAGCCCAGATCATATAAAAAAACTAAACACATACTTAGGCGTTTTCACCTTATTCAAGAGATTATCGATAGAGGTGATGTCAAGATATGCAGAGTTGATACTAATGACAATGTAGAGGATCCTTTGACAAATGCTCTCCTAGAACTGAAACATGAAAGACACATAAGGTCTTTAGATATTATGTTCGTTTTTGATTGGGACTATTGCAAGTGGGAGATTGTTAGTTTTGGTGCTCTAGTACAATTATTTATGTACATTTTCATTTGATTTATCATTTAATAAAGAGACATTTCATTTCATATCTATGAAATATTATTATATATTTTATGAAGATAAAACCTCCATGAGTAGTTTATTCTTCTTTATATCATCAAGTTTGACTTGATAGTAAAACTCTAAGGTAAAAATAATACTATTCTAAATGTCCATATTCAGTTATTATCATTGGAGTGATAATAAATAAAGGTTAGTATGTTGCAGAGTAGATAATCACATTTTACTGATTATGGATATGAGATATCACTTAGAACATATATATATGTTAGGGAACATGTATTGAACTGACCTACTATGAAAGCACTTTATGGATTAATGTCACAAGTAGCTTTCATGGAATGGTGATATTTGATTTCTCTGACTGAAATTCACTATCGACTCCTACATCAGGAATAACATATTTTGACTTAGTCAAACTTTGTCCATAACTGGGTAACAATAAAGGCTATGATTGAATATGTCTTGAATCTCGTAGAGGAGTGATGTTAAGCAAAAATTCGACAATACTCCTAATTTTTAGGAAACATTCTGCACACTCCTATTTTTTAGGAGCCCTTATTCATGTGTAATGTGGAGTTCTTACACTTGTAGGACAAGTAAGAAGAAACCTAGCAAACTTAAACTAAGGTTTCACATAACTCTATGTATCGGTGTGCATATGGGGGGCCAAATTTCTTCATGGAATTTTAAGGGCTTGGTCGAATTCTCAGCACCAAAAGAGAGAGAAGAAAATTTGTGAGATCTAGAATAGAGATTCTTTGCGCTAGTACACTCCGCCAATCCTAGTGAGTTCCTTCGTGTGGATACCTTTAGACACGTTCGCGCAAAGGCAACGTGAGAGAAATGATCTCGAGTTTTATACTAAAAGCTACACCAACATTGCCATTTGATCAAGCCATAGAAGCAATTTTAAGGTAAACATTGCTAACCCTGATCGTGTATGTTGATGTACATGGATCCTTGGTGGAATTCTATGTTAAATTTTTTTGTTATTTCCCCTTCTATGTATGTTATGAATGCCATATATTTAGTTATGAATTCCAACAGTCTCGGCTTCCCATCAGCAGCTCACCACGGTCTGGGCCACGGCCGAGGTGGTGACCGTGGCCACTCTTTTTCCAATCTATTTTTGCATTGCTTTTCGTCCCTTTTCGCGTTTTCATTCCCAATTCGTCCAAATCATTCAAGACCTAAACCAATTACAAAAAGTATGTAAATATGACATTAAACATTCAATTATAGGTTAAAAAGGCATGAATTCTTGCTTGAATAATTTTGTAAATTTAGGTTATATCATGTCAACTCGTGTACACATGTGTGCATCGACTTAAATTCATTAAAATTTTTTTAAATGAGGACGTCTTGTACACTATTGTATACTTGTGTCCACCATTGTACACTTCTCTATTCTATACACGCTCTAAAAAATAGATTAGATTTGTTTTTATTTTTTGGTAAAAAAACTCAATTTCTTGCAAAAATACCTAAATTTCTCACGAATTTTCAAAAAAAAATTATTTTTAATGTGTTTAGCTTTTTGTGTCATTTCTAATATTTATAAATTAATGGTGCAAATTTTTAGATTTGAAATTTTAATTTGCAATAAATGTGTGATTTTCCTAATGAAATGTGGTTCAGTCGATTTAGAAGTTAGGGAGGACCATTCAAAAAAAAATAGTGGGCCCAATTCAAAAATTTACAAGGCCAATTCACAAAAAGGAAAGAAAGAATATTAAAGGAGCCTATTGTTTGGGGCCCTCAATATTTTGGGGCCGATGGCCTTGGTCTATGCGTAGAGCCAAACCTACTTTTCAAGAGGACTATGATAAACTGCTAAAAACAATTTAATAAATTAACTTGAATTAAAATTGGAAATTTGTTTTTAACTCAAACTATACATACGTTAAGATATCAAGGTATTGTACTCGAGGTATGAGATAAGAAAATAAAAAAAAAACATACTCTGATCTCTTCAAAATTGTTGAATAATTTGGTTTGCCCATGACAGATAACGGGTAGAACTTGAGTTTAATATTTGGTGAATCCAAATATGCGGATTACCTAATCAACAAAGATTGTGAATGGACTTCCTAAAAAGAGCAAGAGTCCCATTAGAATACACATGTCTATTGTAATATCCCGTTCATTTTGACCGGAATTTGATGGTATTCTGTCAAGACCTCAGGGAAATTCAGGACTTTGAGGTGTTAAAATTTGATTGAGAATGTTGGAGGTGTTTTGTGTGTGCAAAGCACATAGCAGGTCATCTGTGTACGTTGGAGACATTCTACGCACATAGATTGAGGTCATGGTGTCGTCTACGTGCATAGGTGATTGTGCTACGTGCGTAAATGGATGTCTGATCCAGACCGTAAGTGTGTCTGGGCACGTCTTTGTGCGTTGGAGACGTCCGCACACGTTGGACGTGATTTGGAAAATATACTATGTATATACTGTGTATACTATATGGTATATATGTACGTGTTCGATATTTTGAAAGGTGATTTTCAAACCAGTCTTTGTGAGGCACGTACGAGGGAATCTTACCCCTTTTTCTTCTGTTGTCCATGTTATACCTTTATTCGCAGGTGAAATCTTTTGGACGCACATTATCTGATCCGTACCTCGGACCTAGTGAGACACTTCTTCACCATTGTGAGTGCCCTCGTTCGGGACTCCACTTTGCTATGTCATAGAGCTCCACATTCGACTACAGTTTGGGTATTGGGCTACACTGTTGTATTTTGGGATAACTCTGATGATTTATAACTATATTAATATTTTTGATATACAATATATGTATATATATATATATATTTTTATTGGTAAATATTTATATATATAGTTTTATTTTATTTATAAATGTTTTTATAAATATTTTAAATAAATATTTGGATAATTCGGGTAGTATATCTGATCACAGAGGCTTGTGCGGGATGGATCGAGTTTCCACAGACGGTATACTTCGTAAGCCGGTCACGGGCCCGACTATGGGTCGTGGCAAAGGTGGTATCAAAGCCTAGGTTTTGTAAAATGTGTATAGTTGGGATCGGTGTGGAGCATATGTATCTTTGATCGAGTCATTCTAATTGCTTCTGTATACCCTTCTGATATATGTATGGTACTGTAGCGATCATGTAGCATGCTGACATTGGCATATGTGTTCTATCTGTCTGTATCTGTAGATATGACATGTGGTAGAGGTAGAGGTCGAGGTAGACCTAGACGAGTACCTGTTAAGCCTATTGCTCATTCTGTTGTGGATCTGTATGATTCACATAGTGCGTCAGAGGCAGCAGCGCCAGTGCCTCAGCAACAGCTTTAGCTCCAGTAGCTTATTACCGCTCAGATGGAGATGTTTGAGTGCATGACTAGAGTTTTTGAGCGGATAGAGAGAACTCATTCGGGTCAGCCGACAGTTGATCAGCCAGCAGTTGATCAGCCAGTTCTACCGGTTGGGGCATCTGTAGTTTTGCCAGTAGTGCCACCAGCTCAGCCGCCGTAGCAAGAGGAGGCCGCAATTGATGCTCTTGTGGTAGCACCACATACAAGGGAGAATGATGTATTGGATAGGTTCATGAAGCTACAACCTCCTAAATTCTCTGGTGTAATGGGGGAGGATCCCTATGATTTCTTTATGGAGGTGGATCATCGTTTTGAGTCTTGGGGCATTACTGATGATGCCAGTAGGGTCAGACTCGGGGCATTTCTCCTGAGTGGCTTAGCAGCCAAATGGTGGAGGAGCCTTGAGGCTCGAGAGGGTTTCAATTGGGCCAGATTTAAGGAGGAGCTCATTGCTTTTGTCCTTCCCCAAAGCATTCGGGATAAGAAGGCAAATGAGTTCACTGATTTTTGTTAGGGACCGAGCATGTCGGTGATGGAATATGAGGACAAGTTTAAGGACTTGAGTAGGTACACGTCTCCCCAGAGTCAGGGAGAGGAGGCGTTGGCTAGGAAATTCCTGGATGGGTTTCGACCCTCGATCAGTAGAGTAGTGGCGACATTGAGTTTGACCAATGGAATTAACTCTTATGGACATGATAAGAATTTTTTTTAAAATTTAAAAATACAATGATAGATTATTTTTAAACTTTGATTTCTCCAACTCCAATTATTACTTTTTCTTTTTAAGAAAGGGAACAACTAGAAAAAAGAGCCTTTTTCTAGCCAGTTCACGCCGCTACCTATGATCTACCCCATTTTTTTACGCTTGTTTTGTGTGGTTGCATTCGGTTTTTATCTCTCTTGAAAATTCGAATACCGGCTCAAGCCCACATTATTCAGTACATTCGTTTTATTCATAAAGAATATATATTGATTAAGTAGTGCTTTTCAGTATATTCCATTTAAAGGTCATTTGAACCGAACCGACTGACCACATCCGAGCAAACCATCTGAACTCAAACCTCGAACTTATTTCCCAGCTTTTACTTTCAGTTAGGACTGACAATTTTTGGCACGCTTATTATACGATAACACGATTATGATGTACACGATTATGATACGACATGACTGATACAAAATTAATTTTTTTAATGTTTATGTCATATATAATGAATGTATAATGATGTGTGATAATAAAATGATATGACACGATTACGACATGAATAACACAAATTGTCACCCTTACTTTCAGTAATCCAAACCAATATTTTACAAATCGGACCGGAACGGCTTGTTCGACCATAATCCGGTGGACCTGACGATTAACCCGTTCAGTTAAGTCACTGCAGTAGAATTGCTTTGAAAAAGTAAAACCGGGCGGACGAACCGCTAAACAGGTAAAGCGATCGGTTTTAGAAACCGGTAAAACCCTTTTTAAACCCTAAGATAAGTGTTGTGCAGCCTCGACAGTATTGTGCGGCCTCTCGCCTCGAATTTCTGTCTTCCTCGACGGACCACATCAGTCCTGTCGCCGGCCGCTGCTTTTCCTCCATCTGACGCCGCCGTTTTTTTTCTCTTGGGTTCACACTCGTTTTCAGTTTTTTGCTACACTGAGTTCGCCGTCAAAATACTCGTTGCAGGTTAGTCTTTTATTGGTTTGCTCTTACTTCTGCTGAGTTAATTCGAACAGATTGATGCTTATTACTATCATTGGGTGCCTTGTTGGCCTCGCTTCCGGTCTATGCATTGCTGCTTCCAGTAAAGCAGAAGTGTTGAATTTGGTACTTTCGCGTTTGTTGTTATCGAAATTGAAGGTCTGGCTATTGAGAAGTATTGTGAATGGTTTTGTTGTGGTTCCAGTTTAAAAATTTGTAAAACCTTTTCTTATGATGAGGATAGCTTATTTATTTTGAGAGATACTTTCTTAAATTAGAGCAACTATATGTTCCTCCACTTCTCTTACCAATCTTTACGCTGTTCAAAACTTAATTAGCTAAGCACTATCTCATTCGCAGGCCATGACTGCTAAAGAATTTCAGTCCGTAACTGAGCATGTAAGTATTCATTTCTTTATCTTTTCAGCTTAACTGTGTGATTTTATCGATGATGAGTGATAGTTTCTTTCATTTATTGCATTATGCTTAAATTTGGCTTATTATTATGTGAAATTAGAGAGTTGTGAAGTTTAGCTTTTTATTAATATTTGATGTATAAGGTTATGATAGTTTGTGAAGTTAGTTTCTATTAATATAAAATACGTGCTTTCTCTGAAAAATGAATTGTTGACCTCTATAATGTCAGGATTATTCTGAGAGTGATAAGTCAGAGGATTATAAATCAGCCGGAGATTTGGAATCCGAAGAAGTGGTTTCATCTGAAGATGATGTAGAAAGTAATTGCCTTTCTTTACTTTCTGCGCAGACATTACCAACATCTGCCATTTGTAAAATCTTGCTTGAAAATAAATGAGAAACAAAAGAAAAAAGCAGTTATTATTTTAGTTTAAGAGGTTATATTTCATTCACTGAGATGATTGAAAGATTCTTCACAGCTTAATTAGAGTGTTACACCTTCCACTTAAATACAGATGAAAAGTCTCTTTTGATTCTTTCTGAATATTGTTAATTTCCTAGTTATACTTGATAAAATTTTGTTTCTTCTTTTATGAGACATGAATAACAATTCCAGTGGCTTTGGCAACGCAGGCAATGAGTATGACTCAAATGATGAAAGTCAGAGTGAGCGCTCCGAACTTGATCAAGCGGCTGAAGAGAGCGATTCTTCCGAAGATGAGGTTTGTTGCTTTTAGCTTTTATGTTTTCAGTTTTGATCTTGGGAAAACCTTTGTCTAATAGGTAATTTGTACATTTATATATTCTTCAACAAGGTGGCTCCTCGAAATACTATTGGAGATGTTCCTTTGGAGTGGTATAATGATGAAAAACATATTGGGTATGATATTAAAGGGAAGAAGATAACAAAGAAAGAGAGACAAAATAAACTAGATTCCTTCCTTGCTGGCGTTGACGATTCAAAAAATTGGTAAGTTTTTTAGCTATAATAATTTAGCTTTCCTACAGAACGGGTTCTTCGGAGTACAGTTTATCATTGAAGCTAACTCACTTTTTAATTGCAGTTAGTTAACACTTCTCCTGTTATTCTTAATCTCTTTTAGCGCTTCTTTATCATTTTGTAACTGCACTATAAGCTGAAGCATCTACTCATTTTCCCTAATTCTTAAATTATTTTTTGTGCTCCTGCAATATTTAATGATTTGCTTTGTGGACTTATGGGTAAATATTGTAATATGCACATTGTCAAGTATGTTTAATACCCAATCATGATTTGACAAGACTAACTCTTTGCTGAGAGTGTTTAATGCTGCTTGAACATGTTCTGTTACCATGATATCATTTGTGAAAAACTGATGATATGACATTGCAAATATTTTCATTCAAATTAGTATTGCTTCTTAGCTTTTAATTTTGTTATTTTTAGGCGCAAGATTTATGATGAGTACAATGACGAGGAGGTAGAGCTAACTCCAGAAGAGACCAAGATTATCCGCAGATTGCTCAAGGGGAAGGCTCCTCATGCCAACTTTGATCCATATGCGGTCAGTTGCGTCATTACTGTTTATTTTCACTCTTTTTTTGCAAGTATCAGCCTTCTAGTGAGTTTTAATGCAGTGAATGACTCAGTATGTATTAATGTTTTTGTCCTCCGCTCAGCCATATGTTGATTGGTTTAATTGGGATGATGCTAAGCACCCGCTTTCAAGCGCACCAGAACCAAAGAGGCGGTTCATCCCCTCAAAATGGGAAGCTAAGAAGGTAAGTCAAGGATGATTGAGAAAATGTAATGTTAATTTGCTTAGATTACTTTTTCTTTTTTCTTCTCCATTAAAACTATGTTTTGTCAGTACTGTGGTCGAAGACAAAATTATCAACTTTTTGCCCCCCATTTCTTACATGTCCTCTTGAATGTACAGGTGGTTAAGCTTGTTAGAGCAATCCGTAAAGGTTTAATAAAGTTTGATAAGCCAAAAGAAGAACCACGCTTTTACATGATGTGGGGGGACGATTCTAGCTTGGGTGATAAGGCAAAGCATTTATCTTATATTCCTGCACCAAAGCCAAAACTACCAGGTAAAGGTTTTCCCTACTAATTCTCAAATCTTTTGACTTGGGGACGTGAATATTTAACATACAATTTGACCTTCAGGCCATGAGGAGTCCTACAATCCTTCAGTGGAGTATATCCCAACACAAGAGGAGATTAATTCTTATCAGTTGATGGATGAGGAGGACCGACCGAAATTTATACCCAAACAGTATTTGATATTCCCTACTCAATATTGTTCATTTCATTGTATTACAATATGTTGTATTTTAATGTTGGTTGATATGTGCAGGTTTACATCTTTAAGGAGTGTCCCGGCTTATGAAAATGCTGTGAAGGAATCTTTTGAACGTTGTCTTGATCTCTACTTGTGTCCTAGAGTTCGTAAGAAACGAGTAAGTTAGAACATAAAATTATTGGTCATGTCAGTTGGTAGATAATAAATTTAATTTCAATTGGCTTAATTGCAATGCCTAAGTTAGTTTGCTCTAATTCTATTCTAATGGGAAAAATGAATTTCCTTTGATTTTCCAGCTTAACATTGATCCTGAAACTTTGAAACCTAAGCTTCCGAGTAAAAAAGACTTAAAGCCTTATCCAGTTACATGTTATCTTGAGTATAGAGGACACAAAGGTGCAGTTGTATCAATTAGTACTGAAACTTCAGGACAGTGGATTGCCTCAGGTTTGTATGTCCATCTAAACAAATTTGAGATTTCCTTAATTTCTTACTTTTTTTGTGTAATTTTGATGGTATGATATTTCCTTGAAAGGTTCTATGGATGGAACTTTACGAATTTGGGAGATTCAAACTGGTAGATGTGTTAAGGTTTTTGAGTTTGAGGAAGCTGTCTGCTATGTAGTTTGGAATCCTTTGCCTGAACTTCCTATATTAGCAGTTTCTGTGTAAGAATATTTAGTATGCAATTCTTGTACTGTGTTTTTTTTTTCTTTTCCAATTTTCAATTTTTGATGAATAGACGTCAACCGAGAATAATTATGCAGAGGGCAAGATGTATTTCTATTGAACACTGGATTGGGTAATGAGGAAGCGCAGAGAAAAGTCAAAGAACTTTTACATGTTGAGGCATCTACAGTTCCTGATGAGTCTGGTCAGTGCAAAACTGGTAAACTTTGAGCAATTGACTGAATGATGTTCCTGAATTTAGCGCAATATGTTGTGTGAATAGGTAACTTGGCCTCCGTTTTGAGCTGGCATCAATACGATAAACATGAAGGGGTTAGACTAAGGCATTTTAAGGTTAATCTATTCTATTCTTTATACATATATTTCCCGATTCATAATCATTTTTCAGCTGAATAAGAGTTCTGACTAGTTGGAAGAATCTTGCTGAAGTATTTTACATTTAACCCTAATTTTTTGTTGGACCCTGCAGACTGTGGTCTCGGTGGAATGGCATCGTAAAGGAGATTACTTTTCTACATTGATGCCAGCAGATATCCTTATTTCCTCGATTTTACTCTCTGTTAGTAGATACTTATGCATTAGTTTTATTGGCCTTACTGAACTCTTCTGTATCTTTCTTTAGTCAATTGATCTTTTTCTTGAATTCCTTTTTCAAAAAGAGTTATTTTAGAAGTAATGTTTGTCTGTTCATAGTCATAAAGGGTTTGGGGTAGTAGCTGCATTGGATGTGAAAATAGATTTTTATGAAGTGGTAGCTGTCAATGTTCAGCTTACTCCCTCTCCCTCTCTCCTTTTCTTTTTCCCCTTTAAATTTCAAATTACCTATTCTGTTTCTTCTACTCTTTCTATTTTGAGATTTTCAATTCTGTTTTTTTGTTAATACTTATGCATGGTCTTGTTTTGTTTTTTTTTTTCAAATAAAATTCTTCATGCTCCACCGCTGGTACTTGGTAGTTTTTTTTTTTTAATGTCAGTAGTTAGTTCGAAATCATTATTAGTACTTGACTGTTGGTTAGTACTTTATCTTTTCTATAATCAGTCTTTTTTAAAACTTAATAATTAGTTATTACTAATTATATGGTAGTAGCAGTTTTGTTTTTAATTTTTGTGCTTGGCGCCTCTGGCAGCTTAGTTTCATTCTATGTTATATTTTAACAATGTACTCTAGATCAATGATCATTTCAGTCCACATGAGTTAAAATGGCTTGTAAGTTGTATCTTAGAGATTTGTAGGAGCTTAAGTTAAAAATTAAATTTGTATCGAGGGAAGCTAATTATGACATGATGAGTGGAACATGAAAACTAAATGACTTGAGGTTCAGTTTGAGTTTATTGGTTCTGTTATTGGAATGTCCCAATTTTGGACGAAATAAGGGAGTCATTTGTTTTGTTCAGAATTTTTTGGGTCTAAACTTATTACTTACCCAGTGCTTGTCAATTCATTTGGCAAAGATTTTTTAGTTTGTTGACTTGACTCTTAATTACGTGAATCAAGAGCAATTCTTATACACCAGCTCTCTAAGAAACATACACAAAGACTTCCATTTAAGCTGCATGGACTGCCAGTGGCATCAGTTTTTCATCCGACTCGATCTATCTTCTTTGCTTCAACGAAGAAAAATGTTCGTGTTTTTGATCTGTATAAGCAAAAGCTAATTAAGAAGCTTGAGACGGGACTTAGAGAAATCTCCTCTATTGCTATTCACCCAGCTGGTCTGCTCCATGTTCATTTGTTTATTACATCTTCATTTTGCCAATTCATTTATCTTTTATATATCTGATTGACTTTGCCCACAGGTGATAATGTGATTGTGGGAAGCAAAGAGGGGAAGTTATGTTGGTTTGACATGGACCTCTCATCTAAACCGTACAAAACTATAAAGTATGTGATGACATCTATTCTATTTATGATTTTTTTTTTCAATTAAAGTCATCCTGGTATTAAGAAGCTTTAACTATGGGTCCTCCAAAAGTTTGCACTTTGCAGTTTATGAACAAACTTTTGAAATGTGTGGAAATGAGTGTGTTTGATGTTATTGATGAAGGCCCACTTTATATTGTCTGTTTTGAGTCTTGTCCCTTGTGGATGTTTTACTTAAATGATGAATTGTTCAACTTTAGAGAGGATAATCAAAATGATAAAATGAATGGTGAACAATGAAATATGTTTTGTGTAAATGCCTTTGAAGGATGTATACTTATTTTTTGTTTTCCATTGACCTAGCATGTTTTTTTCTTATCTTATTTTTCTCTCATTTTTTAAGAGGCAGTGCACTTCTTTGAAGTAACATTTTGTTATGAGTTATTATTGAGCTTTGTAGGTGTCATCCAAAGGACATAACAAATGTAGCCTTCCATCGATCGTACCCTCTATTTGCCTCGTGTTCAGACGATTGCACTGCATATATTTTTCATGGCATGGTTTACTCAGATCTTAGTCAAAATCCTC